>CABHPP010149414.1:0-42133 GCA_902168425.1 Peromyscus attwateri
CACAGAGCACAACTGGGCATGCCCAGTGAATACAATGGGTAATTCCTTCGCTATTTTTCCTTACTGGTTATCTGCCTCCATCTTGCCTCTCTGACCCTGTACACAGAAGCACACATTTTGCCACACATGCACACATACCATACATTACACCCCACCTAAACACTCCCACACCTTCTCACGTGTGCCTTTTTTCTTCCTTGTATAGCTATTAGATGAATTTTGACCAACAACTGTGACATCACCTTATTACTTCCTTAGATCGAATGTCTGTGTTGACATGGAATCATGTCATGTTGAAATTTTCACCCCAAGGTAATGGATTTTGGAGGTGAGGCCTTTGGAGGTGATTAGGTCATGAGAACAGAGTTCTTAAGATTAATGATTTTGTAGGTGAGGTCTCAGAGTGGCATCTGTTCCATACACCAAGTGAGCAGCCAGGAAACAGACAGTCAAATCTACTAGCACACTGACACTGAATTCCCAGCTTTCAAAATTGTAAGAAATAAACTTCTGCTGCTTATAAGTCACCCATCCATCGATTTTACTAAAGCAGCCAAGATGAATAGATGATCCCCAAGAATGCAGCCTACCTATTATTCCTCTGAGAAGTTTTCTGGAATGATAGCGGCAGAATCCATGTTTCATTTTTTTTCTGAATTAATCTATGAACACAGATATATGCTGGCCTGGACAGATAGCTCAGTTGCTGAAGTATTTGCCTTGCAAGCATGGGGATCTGAATCTGAACCCCAGAACCTAAATAGAAAAACAAACAAAACCAGCAGGCAGGGTGAAGGATGCTCACAATCCTAGTTCCGAGGAGATAGAGACAGGCGCGTGACCAGGGCTCCCCGGCTGGCTAGCTAGCCTGGACACTCTGTCTTCAAGAAAACAAAACAAAACAAACAAGATGTGGGCCGGGGAGGGACTCAGTGGCTAAAGTGATTACTCTACATGTTTGGAGACCAGAGAGTGGATCTCTAAAACCTACAGAAGAGGCAGACAGGCTCCACGGCAACTGTAACCCCATACTTGGGAAGCAAAATCAGGAGATTCCTGGAGGAAGCTAGGTTAGCTAGTGTTGGTGTGTTCTGGGTTCAGCAGAGCAGTGGAGAGCAACTGAGCAAATCAAGTGATGTCAGCTTAAGGACTCAACATGTACTCATACACAGGTACACACATACTACACACATGTGTAGGCCCTTCCTGAAAAAAAAAAAAAAAGTGGGCAGCACCTGAGAAACAATACCCAGGGTCTCTGGCCTCCATACACATCCCAAACTATGTGCACATATACAGGAACACATATGTGTGCATACATGGCCACAAAGAATGGGACACACACACACACATAGACACACACACACACACACACACACACACACACACCCCTCACCTACACACATGAGCGTGGGCATATTTATAAGTACTTCACATGCAAACATGGCTTGCTGTTTGCCTGTCTGATGCCTGCACTTTGTTAGTTTGTCAAGAGTGGGGTCATGTCCCTCACCCTTTGTCACAGGGACCCTCGGCACATGCTTGCTGAGTGAGCATCTCTTCCAGGCCGATAGACCTTTCACCCAGAAGTGTTGTGGGTGAAAAGGGAGTTTAGAATCTTTGTCTGTCTGCTGATTATTATCTAACTTCTCAAGAAGTGTGTTGGATCACAGTTTCCCAACTACCCGAAACCGGTTGTTTTCATCAGTCGCAGGACCCTCCCCATCCTTCCATGTTGCCTCGTCCTGATTGCTACCCTCTTGAATTTTATTTTGAAGATTTTTGTTGTTATTCTAGAGCTTAATGTAGACCATACAAAATGGCTTAACTGAGAACTTCTACATTCTGGAAAACCCTTCCCCACAGTTATGATAAATATAACTCAGAATAGTGTTATCAAACCGGCCTCTGTGCAGTCCTTCTTAACGGCTTCCTTTGATGCGCTCTGGCCCATCACAGTGCCTACCAAGGACCCTTGATGCTGTGTGCTGAACCTTCAGACTCCAGTTATCACAGGATGCACTCGACATCCATCCATGCCGAGGCCATGGGGCCCTAAGTGGCAGGCTGCCAGCGTAGGGGACCCAGCCCGGCTCTCAGTAGGAATGTATAGATCTGTCATCTACACTGTAGGGAGAGAAAACCACGCTGGGCTCCTGTGGGGTCAGTCTGGCTTCAAAGCCTTGTAGCCTCAAAGAGCACAACTCTCTCTTTGGAAACAGGAACTTCTGGGGACCCTGTCTATGGATCGCCAAATAAGGACACACAAATTAGGCTTTCTGTTTCATTCCCTGTACTTTTCTCGTTAGGATAATCCACCGAATCATTTCTCAGCAGCAGAGCTGGCCTTTGGTCTGACCGGTCACCAGAGTTCACTGGTAACTAAAGGTCAAGTTGACAGAAGGTGAGAGACTTTGGCTCATCACGCCTTGGGCCACACTCAGGTGCCATGAGAGCCAGGTCTCACAGCACAGTGTTCAAGGGAATCCCAGGCACAGGACCAAGGGTACCGTCAGTTACATCTAACGCCCCACCCTCTCTGGAAGCAAGTCGCCCCTGGATCCCTTATTCTAACAGTTTCTCCCCACACTCTGCCTCCTCCTCTCTTTCCTTTGATCTCTCCCCTCCTCACACTCTTTTGGGGAGTTCCACAGCAGCCCCAACAGATTCCCGGGAACATCCCCCCTGCCTCCCCGGCTGAGTTATCATGCTGTCTCCATCACATCTTTGTGCCCTGACCTTTGTTCAGAGCATTGTTTCAAAAGAAAGAGACCGGAAGAAACAAATGACCTTGTCCTCTTGGATTTTCCTGAACTCACTGTGTATCTTCAGCAAGACTGGGAGACCACAAGGAAGTCTCTATGTCTGAGTTGCTGTCCCTTAGCAGAGTGGCCCTTAGGAATGTGGTAGATACCCCAAAAATATTTTTTTTCTTTTGAAGTCCCACTGGCACCAATAATAAATCACCTGGAAAATTTCCAGGCGGTGCCAGGGAGATGGTTCAGTAGGTAAAAGTTCTTACTATCAAGCCTGATGACCTGAGTTAGAGCCCCTGAACCCACATGGTAGGAGGAGAGAACTAACTGACTTCTATATGGATGCCAGGACATGTTTACATACACACACACACACACACACACACACACACACACACACGTTACCAACTCATCTTAATGCAAGAAAAAAAGCTCATGACACTTCCCCACAGCTAATCTTTGTCACTCAGTTCAAGAAGCATTAGTGCTGCATCTGTTTGAATGCTGTAGAAACCCAGCGCTGTGGACTACACATGCTTTATCCCCCAAGGTTTTTTGTGTTGGAAGCTTGGTCCCCTGTGTGGCGCCCTGAGAGGGGTTGGGCCTTTAATAGCATCCTAATGAAGGTAGAGCCTTTACAATAAAGTAAGGGGTGTGGGACTCCAGCTGTGTGAGGAAGCAAGCCTGGCTGCTGAATGGCTCTCTGCCTTCCTCCCAGATGACATGATGGCTCTGCTTTAACTCATACTCCTCTTGTGATACCAACTGTCCTCAACAGAGCCCCACCAATGAGGCTGCCCAATGTTGGATGTTCAGCCTCCAAAACCTTTTTCCTTTACAAATGATGCATCCTTGGGTTATTCATTATAGTCATGGAAATCAGATGAGTATAACCCAGATCAGAGTTGTCCAGTGACTTCACTGAGATCACACAGCTATCAGGTGGTAGAGCTCAGACCCATCACAGGCAGGATGGCTTCAGAGCCTGACTCCCACTACCAAATTATAATACCTCTTTTCAACCTTGGAGGGTGCCCGAAGAGGAACAGAGCAAGCCACAGATGATGAGGAGTTTCCTTTTGGCCTTCCTCAAAGGCCAAATGGGTTTTGACCACTGGTTCTTCCCTGCTGTTCAGGGAGGACAACTTCAAGGTTAGATCTAAGCTTCCTCATGCATGGCCCCACTGGATAGTTCAGAAGCTGGGCCAAAATAATTGATTTCTGGTGTTACTTGAGAACTCACTAAAGATATTTTAAAACCACATTAGAAAATATACTGTAACATTTTGACTTTTGACTATTTATAGCATCCATTGGGGTAAGTGTTTAATACTTTTAGGTAGTGTATAAAAAGTGTCTGATATACAGAGACTTCAAGAAAGAGTTGAAACTTCCTGGGCCAGGGAGCAGCATTTGCCTACTGTTAAAGTTTGTGTGGATTGAGTTTGTGACTACAAGTTACCTTAACTGTGTGACTTGAGGTCTTTGCTCCTTTGCTGTTGCCGTGATAAAATGCTCTGACAAAAGCAATTCAAAAGAGAAAGGTTTCATTTTCCCTCACGACTGAAGGCACAGCCCATTGCGGTGGAGACATCACGGCAGCGAGGGCTGGAAGCAGCTCCTCACCTTGCATTCCCAGTTAGGAAGCAGAGCACAAGGAATGAATGCCTGCAGCCGCTGAACTCCATTTCCTGACTTACGCGGCCCAGGATCCCAAGTAGGGAATGGACCACCCACCGTGGGCAGGTCTTCCCATCTCACCTAACACAATCAAGATAATACCCTCCAGGCATGCTGAGTCTCCCAGATGGTTCTAGATTCTGTCAAGTTGGCAGTTTACTCACCTTCACAGTTACTGTTGCTCATCTGTGATTAAATATCTGGAAGAGTAGCTAAAATGAGGGAAGATGTGTCTCCCTCATGGTTTCAGAGACTTCAGTCCCTGGTCCTTGGCTATCCTGATTCTGTACTGTAGTAAGACAGACTACCATGGCAGCCAGAGCATGTGAAAGGTGAGGCTGTTCGCTTCAGGACAGATAGGAAGAAGGGACTTGGTGTAGACACAACCCAAGTGACTTGCTTCCTCCAGCTGGGCTTCATGTCCTCAAACAGTGTCACCTCTTAGAAGTCAAGCATGCAAAACAAAACACGAGCCTGCAGGGAACACTTTGTATTCCAAACGGTTACTCCAGAAATGACCCCATCTACAGATCTGCCTGTGTTCATCCCACCTGGGTGATGGAAGGGTGAGTACATCCAGCTCTTTCAGGACTGGTCTAACCATCCCCAAGCCGGGCAGAAACATGCGATATTTTCTCTTTAAACTTTGACAATCTAAAAATCACACAAGTTTTATCTTATTCACATGTATCTATCACATATATGAAAACAAAAGGATTTCAGATGGTCTCTTAGGATGTTTTTGTCCAGTTTAGTCAATGTCATGGGTTACACAGCTGAGGCCTTGTCAAAGATACCCAAATGGGGTGGTAGGATCTATCTTGCGTCTACAACTCTTCCAGAAGATTCTATTTATTTTCCTGAAGCAGCTGTTTGTTTGTTTTTTTAATTTTACCTGAAGGATGTTTCTGAGATAATGTGCTAATGGGACAGGAAATGGAACAATCTTTCTCCATTCCTTTGTTCATTCAGCCAGATTCACAGAGCCCTTCACCAGTGTCCCGTGAATGGGATCACCACAGCTCTCTCTTCACTGTAGTCTTGAATCATAACTACTATTTCTTTACCGGTCTACAGTCTTCAGACCCAAGAAATTAATTTCTAAGAACTTGAGATAATCATATGAGATAACCATATGCTGGCTATGTGGAGAGGTTAGGAAGACATCAGCAAGTAAGTAGGTTTCTAGAATGTTCTTTTCCTTCACCATCTATGAACATGACAACAACAAATTCTTACCTAAATACATCAAATCTGAGGCCAGCAAGGCACTTGTCACCTAGCCTGACATCTAGTTTGATCCCAAGGATCCACATGGTGGAAGGAGAAAACTGGCTCCCTTGGGTTGTCCTCTGTCTGACCCCCACATTTCTGGTGGCACATGTACCCCCACTGCACATGTGTACGTAAATAAATGTAATAAAAATCTTAAAAATAATCAATTCCAGTTTTACAAACACTGAAACAACAGGCCAGTCTACCACTAGATTTTTTTTTTTTTAGGGCCTAGGTGACAAGTGATGCCTATTCCAGAAGTCAGTGACAAATGGAAACTCAAATAATTTTCACATTTTGGGGGTAAGGGCTGGACTCTTGGGCTATAGCCATTTGTTTATCAGCAGATTAATTTTACTTGTCTGTCTATCCTCTATCTATTTTCTATCTATCTATCTATCTATCTATCTATCTATCTATCTATCTATCTATCATCTCTCTATCATCTATCAATGTATTTATCAATCTATCCATTTATCTATCTATCATCTATCGATCCATCTATCTATCTGTTTATTAATCTAGCTATCTATCTAAATAGATCTATCTATAATAGATTTACTTATCATCTATTATCTATTATCAATTTGTCTCATTTATCTGTCATCTACTATCTATCATTTATCTTGCTACCTCTATCTCTATCTATATATCTGTATCTATATACCATTTATCTTCTGACATATATATCTCTAATCTATCATCTGTCACATGGAGTAACTCCTCAAGTGGACACGGCTAAGACAGAAAGATCTTTCTGGTGGCTATATCCTGAGTCCTCAGGCTGACTTTCCAGCTTTGGAGACTATAAATCTTACCTACGTGGCTGTGAGAAAACACACAACAGGAACAGGTTACAGGAGGAAAACCTTAGCTCAGCTCACGTTTTCGGAGGGTCTTAGTCAATCCCAGCGGGGAAGCATGAAGGGGTCCACAGTGGCAGCCTCATAAGTCAGAGGCTCCTCATACCACATCAGATCTCAGAAGAGAGCTTGCTGGAAACCAGGGCTGGGTCATCTCTAGTCGCTTCCTTCCACCAGTTAGACTCCGTCTCCTGGAGTTTCCACACCCTCTCTAAGTAGTGACAATGGCTGGGGACAAAATACTCAAAACATACGCCTGCAGGAGATGCTTCAAATTCAAACCATAACCAGGACTGTGGTTTATCCTGAACTACTGACGACCGTGGTGTGGTTGAGGAGACAGTAAGTGTTAGAAGCAGCTTGTAAGTACCTCATAGGATGACAGTCTGTCTTACAACTATCCACAGTGATTGGTGTAGTCCCTGTGACTCCAGTCTGTCTTCTGTAGTTTGTGTATTTTATCATAGCCGCATTTAAACTATAACACGTGGAGGTTTGAGGAAACATTAGCTCATCATGGAGCTATTTTCCCATCATCTTGTTCTGTTCATAAATAAATCTCTCCTATATGTAAGAGTGCAAAAATGCACCCAATAGCATCATGGAAAGGGAAAAAAACCCACTGTGGCCTGTACATTTAGGTTAAATAAAATGAAAGTGTTTGCTTATTATACTTCCATTTTTCTTGTGGCAACCCACTATCAGAATTAGCCTCTATTCTAGGACTGTCAAAAGGCTTAATTTTAGATATTAAAGTATTCATCCTCACAGCAGTTACCCAAAGAAATATTTATTTAGGTTTCCTAATCCCCAGAGGTTTTGAAGCATAAGACCAAGGACGGCATATCTTATCTCCTCTCATTCCCCCAAACATAATGTCACGTGTCTATCCAGTGTGCAGAGCGCAATAGAGAGTGAGAGAGTGTGTGAAATGGTTTGTCAGGGCAGGCATGGCGGCATGTGCACGGGAGCTGAGCATTTGTGGGGCTGAGGAAGGAGGATCAGCTTGGACTTTACAGCAGGACTCTGTCTCAATGTTTATCGAGGGATACATGCACAGAGCAAGGGTGTCGGGTGTACATTTTATGTGGAGTCATCACTGAAGAAGACTGATGGGATATTGTTATCCAAGAGACAGAAATTCATGATACCTCAGGCGGGTGTCACAGTGTTACCTGTTATGACAGCTGCCCCATCTTTGTGTTGACACAGAATGCTTACAGTTCAGGCCCATGTCCAAATCACCCCACAAACCATGAAACCACACGTCTTCCCTCTATACGTTCACTTTGACTCACCCCCACACTGCATTTCTTGAGGTCCCTGGGGACCCCGGCTTCCTCCCCTTCCTTCCAACCCATCAGGAGTTTGCTGGTTCCCACTTTCTTCTCTCTCTGTCCCAGGCCCCTTCCTCTGCAGGTGCGCCACTGTTCACTGACAATTCCCCGTCTTCCCGTCATCTAGAGCCAGCAAAGTGCCACCTGCCACCGCTGGCCCCCATGGTAAGCACAGAGGAGATAATCAAGGCCTTTTAATCAACACACAGGACGCACTCCTCTACAACTCCACTGTTCTGCTTTCCCATCCCACAGCAGATGGCTGGGCGTGCCAAACAACCAGAACCCTCTAAATTCCCACCTCAAACTCTCGCAGGCATGGGTCGGCACAGATCTGACTTTATTGTTGCTCCTCATCTCAGCTCCTGAATGCCAATCCACCAGCTGTGCTCCGGGCTTTGCTCTCTCCGACTTCCCCAGGACCCTCTCCTTCAACCTGTTCCCTCTTCGCCTGGGTCCTCACAGCTCCATCTTCACTCTCTTAGCATCCCCCTCTCTGCCTGTAATGTTACATTCTTTTTCTTACCATTTCCCCCCTGAGACAGGCATATGCAGTCCAAGCTGGCGTCCAACTGCTGAACAAGTACGATGCTCTATTTCTCATCAACTTTATGCCCATCCTCCTTCATGTTAATTTTTGGTTTTTGATACAAGTGTTTTTACATCTGGCAGTACTGGAGAGTTTAATCTTTGGTAACCTCTTTATTTTTTGGCTTTTCGAGACAGGGTTTCTCTGTGTAGTTTTCGTGCCTGTCCTGGATCTCGCTCTGTAGACCAGGCTGGCCTCGAACTCACAGAGATCCGCCTGCCTCTGCCTCCCGAGTGCTGGGATTAAAGGCGTGCGCCACCACCACCTGGCAACCTTTTTACATCCTTCCACCTTTCCTCCCCAGTCTGGATCCCACTATCAGAAAGCTCCTCTGGGGGAGACCTGGGGTTTTGTCCTCCACCTTGCATTCCACCATTTGAGATTTTACTGTTCTGATTTCTCCAAAGCTGACCCTCAACTCCTCCACGTTCTCCCCATTGTCTGTGGCAGATGCCAGATCGACCTGCCCCCGTGTCTCCACAGCCCCTGCACTTCCTCGTTGGTTAGAACAGATCTGAAGAAGCCCTTCAGTGGCCTCCTCCTTGAGCTGAAGCTGAACTCCAGCAGCTGTCCCCACGGCTTCCCTTCCTGTCACCCAGCCTCTCCCAACATCTGTTTGACCTTTGCCTGGAAAACATCATGGCTTCCTGGTGTGGATGGGTGGTCTTCAGCACATTCCCATCTCTACTCCATTCTTCTATCTTCCCATGCTCTTTCCTACTCCGCTCCACCGTAACGGTCGCCATTACCTTCCTTGTCCTTGGCTTTGACTGGTTCAGCTGTTAATCCTGTTTCTCGTGAACAAGCATCTGCCATACTTTACTGACTTAAACTCTGATGAAGGTGACTAGTGCTGGTAACCTTTCTGTGTCAAAATATTCTGTTGGCTGATTCCACAAGTTCAGTTCTGCCTAGTCCCACAATGTCAGCTCCATGACCATCCGCACTGTTTGATCAAAAGTACCAAGGGTTTTCAGAATACTGGGGGAGGGCCTATTCTGATTACACAGGATTCTGTTATTCAGAGAACCCTTGGTAACTCCATGTCTAACAGCTACAAACAGCCCCGACAGGGCTGGGAGAAAACTCAACCTCTGAGTATGAACGTGCTCACAGTGGTCTTAGGAATATACTTTTCTAGCTGCTCCGGAATCACACCCTTCATCTGAAAGAGAGAGCACGTCTTCCTCACCACCCCATCTTTGTTAGGTGGCCAGCAGAGCAAGCCGGCCTGTGTGTCGACTCCAGTGGGGTCCAGCTGCTGGCAGATAAGTGGGACCACGTGGGATGGCAAGATAAGACCCTGGTGGCCTGAAATAAATGTGAACAGCCAGGCTCCTCCAAGGGGCCTCTGGGAAAAGCCCTGTTATCACCAACATTGTTCACACTTGCTAACAACTTTCCTTGAATGGGGTTTTCAACATGCTTGTTACTTTAACTCAGCTTTATCTGCCAGTTGTTAGTGTGGGTTGTGGCCCTTACAGCAGCTTCCTGATGTTGTCAGCACAACAGGGAGGGGACAAGAGTCGAGAGTGATTTAGAGGCCTGGGCTGACATGGCCCCTGCCCAGTGTGAGCCCAGCTCTGAGTGCTGGGCTGGTGATGGCTGCCCCTGCTTTGGAACAGCACTGAATGAGCGTTTCAGAGCAGTGAGGACTGATACGGTGCCAGGGAAGATGAAGATCAATGTGGGATGTGAGGCTGGCTCTTTTCAGCTACTGAGAAAGGATCTAAAAGTTCTACAGGACACTGCTATCCTAGTCTATTTTGCTATGTGTAGGCCAGAAAGACAACCTTGGTCATTGCTCCTTAGGCATCATCCACATTGATTTTTAGACTAACTCTGTCTTTGGCCTGAAACTCACCACATAGGCTAGTTTGGTAAACAAGTGTTAAACTGATTGGAGGAAGTGCTTTCCTTGGCAAATCAATCTCCCAGGATTTCAATATCCTTAATCCGAACAGTGAATGTATTGGACTACCTGGATAGCTACATGCCAGCTCAACCTGCTTCCTCTGTGGAGTGGGTGTTTGGTTGGCTCCTCATGGGAAACACAAAGGTGACCAGTGCTGTGGGATGGTCTGTATGTCAAATGTGTTGCTCTGATTGGTCAATAAATAAAACACTGATTGGCCAGTAGCCAGGCAGGAAGTATATGTGGGACTAACAGAGAGGAGAATTGAGAGGACAGGAAGGTGGAGAGAGACACTGCCAGCCGCCGCCATGACAAGCAGCATGTGAAGATGCTGGTAAGCCACGAGCCATGTGGCAAGGTATAGATTTATAGAAATGGGTTAATTTAAGATGTAAGAACTAGATAGCTAGCAGCCTGAGCCATTAGGCCAAACAGTTTAAATAATATAAGCGTCTGTGTGTTTATTTTATAAGTGGGCTGTCAGACTGCCTGGCTTGGTGGGACCCAGAGAGAAAACTCTCCAGCTACAGACGAGGCCATATTCTAAGCACAGAACAAGGGTAAAATGGAGTAAAATGAACAACTGTTCTGATAGGTGTAATTCAAGGCCGTTTGTAACCCATATGCTAAGAGAGAACATTCTGGCAAACAAGTTAAAAGCAGATGGAGACAACCCTGAGTGCAATTCAGGGAAAAAGCTTTCTGAGCAGGTCAAGCTGAGCCTCAAAGAATCTAGGATTCAAGAATATATACTTCTCGGGAGGTAGCTCTGCCAGTGCAGTACTTACCACATACACATGAGGACCGATTCCATCGGCAACACCCACATAAGAAACCAGCCATGGGGGTGCCTGCTTGTAATCCCAGCACTGGGGAAGAAGGAGACATGAGCAGCTCTGGGACCTGGGCAGCCAAACCAGACTACTGAGCAAACCCTGGGCCCCAGAGATCCTGCTTCCAAAATATGGGGTGGATGATTCCTACAGAAGAACACCAGGGGGTTAACCTCCTGTTTACACACACACACACACACACACACACACACACACACACACAGAGAGAGACTTTCATTTTATTTTAATCATGATGTACACTTAAAGGGAACTTGAAAAACACAGAACAAAATAAAAGAAGGGGAACAGAATCACTCTAAACCCCAGCATTCAGAAATGACCACTATGAGGCTTCATTCTTGGAATCTGATTTTAGTTTTCATCCAGCATCTAAACAACGAACAGTCCGTGTTCATAGATTATCTGCTGCTACGATTCTTCTTCTGTTTTGTTTTGGGACAGAATCCCACAGACCCATTGGCTGCTCTGGAACTTGTTACACAGCCAAGGATGAATTTGAGCTCCTGATTCTCCTGCCTCCACCTCCCGCGTTCTAGAGTTACAGGCATGCACCACCCTGCTCAGAACACATCTATTGTATTCTGGAGCCTGTGGGGTCTCAATGTGTGACTATGTCACAGAGCGGCGGCAAACGGGCCATCCCTGTAAACACTCTCCCTCTACTTTCTGCCACAGTGATGCTGATACCTGCTCTGTGAGTTTCTCCAGCTCCCCCTTGGTTGCAGCTACAACCATGTGAAGGTGTTTTTGACATAAGAAAATCATGAGGAGAGGCATGTTAGGGTCACTGTTACTCTCCAGTTTCCCCAAACTGTGACATTTGTGCACTGAGGCATGCAGGAATTCTGGAAGGCTGCAGCCCCATGCTAACAGCAGGCTATGAATGACAGGCTACAAGGGTGGATGTTATTGGGACGGCAGCAGGGAGGATGCGATCAGGTTGGCATCTGGGTATTAACAAGGTGAAAGATGGACATAATGGAAAGGCATTAGAGACAGTGTGCTGGTTAGGAATGCAGTCAGTTGTAAGTGAGAGTCAACACTTAAAAAATAAAAACAGCAGTGAGTTGCTGGTCAGAGATCCTGGAGACCCATCCCCAACAATGTAGGCTATTGTCACTGCTCCTGGTTGCTACTGTTCCTGGAAGACACCACACACATTTGTCACAGGACACGGAGAAATCAATGTGGTACTGACTAGAAAGCTTGCTCACCAGTGAGCTCTCACAGTACTGGAAGGAGCTATGCAAGCTGCTGTATGTGTGTTATGGGGGGGGGGTGGGGGGAGTTAGAAATCAACAGTCTTACACAGCTGGAAGCCCTGTGGACTACAGAAATGACTCAGGGGTGACAAGATGTGCCTGTGGGTACAATAGTGGTACAAATGTTACGGGGGATTAGCAACTGTTTTCTAGTTGAATTTAAGGATCGCTCGGCAGGAGGAAACATTTGTCTAATACTGTAATCTGACCAGGAACACATAGTCAGGGAGTTCACTGACCCCAGTGGTAAACCTACTACTATAGTTCTTCTAAATTGATGTCGTATCAAACTGCCCTCTAAATTAATGTCTCTCTACCTATAGATTCCTTCAGCCCTCAGCCCTCACCAGAGATGTTATGTTGTGCAGTGGATGATAGTTAACACAGAAACTTAAAACCGCCCCAAACGCAGAGAACAAGCATCAACAGAGTGCTGGGCCATAAATGGGACATCTCTATCCCACCCCCTGTGGATCAGAGACCATCATGAAAGAGGGGACAGAGAGATGGTGAGAGTCAGGTGACAGGGAAGACCAGAGTGAAGCAGTCTGGACAAGACAGGACCACTGTGCTCGTGAGCTCCTGGAAGCTGGGGTTTTCTGCTCCAGATTGCAACAAGAAGGTCGAGCCAGTCAACACTGTACCATGGAGTGGGGTGCGGTTCGTGAGCTCTCATTCCTAATGGAGGAGCTATGGACAGTTGACGGATCTTGAGGGAGGAACAGTCAGTTTTCTTTAAGGGTGTGGCCCTCATAGGTCAACCAGCCTTTAGTGGATGGACCCACTCCCAAAAAAATATGGGCAACATAATTTGGACTCCATGGGTTATTAAAAAAAAAAATAGAGGACATGAAGTTGCCAGGTGGGGTAGAGAGATGTGGATGGTTCTGGGAAGAGTTAGGGGAGGAGTGAGGTTTTATAAGTTCAAAATATATTGTAAGAAGTTCTCAAATAATTAATAAAAAGCATTCCTTTTTTAGAAACAAGACAAATGAAGAGTGACTTGCGTATAACCTAGGCTGTAATGGGCAGCAGCTGCTGGTTGTATTCGGATGTTAACGATGGCTAAGAAACCCCCAGTCTTCCCAATATCTCGCTCTGCCATGCTTTGTACACATTATAGACTTTCTGTCTCAGGCTCTAGACATCACAGCATCAAACAGGAAGAGGAGCGAAGCACAGTGACAGGGCGAAGCGGATGCTGTGTGTTTCATTGTTCATCAGTGCCCGTTAGCCAGGGCTGCTGTGATGAGATGTCACAAACTTGGGCTCCAAATCACAGGAGTGTTTTCTCTTGATGTTCTGGATGCTAGAAATCCAGAAGCTGTCAATGAGGAGGGCAGTGCTCCTCCTGAAGTCCCCCAGGGAGGGCTGTTGTCCTCCTGAAGTCCCCCAGGGAGGGCTGTTGTCCTCCTGAAGTCCCCCAGGGAGGGTTGTGCTTCTCCTTAAGGCCTCCAGGAGGAAGTCCTCCCTACTTTTCTCCTGAATTCCAGTGTTTGTTGGCAACATCTGGTAGTCTTTCACATGGAGATGCACTCCTCTGATATCTGCCTCTCTCCTCATGTGGCCTTCCCTCTTGTCTCTTATCTCTCTCCATTTCTAAATGTAAATCCCACCTCAGAAAATGATCATTGAATTAAGATCCATTCAAATCCACTATGATGCATCTTACTGGCTCACATGTCCAAAGCTGTATTTCCACATAAGTTCATGTGCATGGACATGTGGGGTTGGGAACCTGAGCATCCAAGGGAGAACAATTATGTCACAACTGAGGACCAAAACTTGTTCTCAGGATTCCTCAGTGAGTATCCTCTCATATTTGGACAAGTTCTGTGTCAGCACTCATCTAAGGGCTTGTGATATGCCTGCTATGGGCATGGAGTACTCTGATCGATACTTGACAGAATTAAAGGTCAAATAAAAAGAGGAGGGGTATGGGATGCTTTCTAAGTGGGGCACCAGGTCTACCACATAGGGAAAAAACTTAGGAGTGTGTGTGTGTGTGTGTGTGTGTGTGTGTGTGTGTGTGTGTGTATTCACATGCATGTGAACACACAGGTGCAGATGAACTAAAAACTGAAACAAAATAGACACCTGCAATATTCGCAGAGATTGATCACCGTCCCCTTGATATGGAGCCTGCATGTGAGCACTGGAGTCTGTAGCTAAGGGTGAATTCCATCCAGAATCCAGTCACGAAGCATCTCCATGACCTTGATATTAAGGGACAAGCAGAGCACAGAAGTGGGAAAAGTGAGCAACAAGGAAGCTCTGGGGAAGTGTGTGTGTGTCACAGAGGTGTGGCTTCCATTGTCATCCTCGCCTGTAGCATCATACATTAGCTCATGCCCTCACCAAGCTTATAAAGGAAAGGTAATCAGGCTTAGTGAACTTCTGGAAAGCACAGCTCTTTGGGAAAATACCAGCATCTACCATGGAAACTGGACACCTGGGGATGAAACTTGCAAATGGAAAGACTTGGGAAGTTTTTCCTTGGCTTCATGTGAGCCGCCACGATGGAGGGTGGAGTGGAGTGGGCTAGGTGCTGACTTCCTGTGCTTCTGCTCTGAAAGTGCAGGGGTCTTTCGCTGGGAGAATGAGCATCAACAGTCCTTGAGCAGTGGTAATGAGAACCACACATTGTCACCGCCCTGTGTTTGGATACCCGTAGAGCATCTCATTCATGCTCAAGATCCTGTGTCCAACTACACGAGTCGCTAGGATGTGCTGACGTATGTACTAGGGATATTTTTCTTTGCTTTTGGCGTAATAGGCTTGCAGTCAGCTTGAAGGGCACCTCTGGGAGCTGAAGTCACCCTTTGCTGCTGGTGACCCTGCTGGAGACACTTCATCCTCAGAACCTGCACTTCCATAAAGTTCAGTGTGGAATATCAGTACCATTCTTAGGGTTTTCATTGCTGTGAAGAAACACCACGACTATGGCCACCCTTACGAAGGAAAACATTTAACTGTGGTTGGCTTACAGTTTCAGAGGTTTAGTTCACTATCGTCATGAAGGGGCATGGTGGCATTCAGGCAGACATGGTGCTGAAGAAGGAGCTGAGAGTTCTACATCTTGATCCACAGGCAACAGGAAGTGAACTGAGATACTTGGCATGGCTTGAGTATGTATGAGGCCTCAAAGCCTGCCTCCACAGTGACACACTTCCTCCAACAAGGCCATACCTATTGCAACAAAGCCACATCTCCTAATAGTGCCACTCCCTATGAGCTTATGGGGGCCAGTTGCATTCAAACTATTACAGTATCTAGCCTACTTTACCCATAATTGTCATCATCAGCTCAACATGAAGTTCAAAGGGGAAATTTTCTAAGTTTTTCATGAAAAACAAACTGTAGCTTACAGAATAGTGTTGTGCAAATAATTTACCTCTGTTTTCTTCATCTTTTTTAAAACCCAAATTCTTGACCCATACAGTTCTTTAATTTTTTTTTTAATCTTGTAAATAGGTATGTGCTTATTTGTGTCTTCATGAGGGTGTGTGCACATGAGTGTTGGTACCCTCAGAGTCCTGATTCTGTGGAGTCATAGTTCTAGGTGGTTTTGAACCACCTGATGTGGATACTAGATCCAAACTTTGATCCCTGCAAGAGCACTGTGTCCAACCCCTTGCATCACACTTTTTTTTTTTAAATAAACTTTCAGCAAAGCTTTCCCTGGGGCTGGGCCCATAAGAAAGACTTGAGGTAATCCTATCATTACCTGGTCATATTTATGTCAGAATTATTAATGAAACACAGCCCTTAACAACCTCGGCTCTTTATTCAGATCAAGGAACAAAGAAGTCACTTTTTCAATGGAAACCCTGAAGGGAAAAGGAGCCCAGAGACTTTACTCAGTTGACTTACAGTTGACATCAAGTGGGGGGAGTTATTGACTGTCCCTCTCCCCAACACAAAGAGGCACCCTTTACTTTCTTGTTCAGTCATAGAATCCAGGAAGAGAATTTGAAATCTGGAATCATCTAATATGCACATTTATTGAGTCGAAATAAGTTATGCGCAAGCATGAAGTGCTGTATCTGCCCCATGGAATGTGAGCCAAACATTCATCTTCCTTCTGCCCCTGTCTTGACCTGAACGTGGATTTTGCATTCACATTTAAATCAGATGCTCTAACATGCTGCACACAAGCAGATAATACCACAAATGATGTTTTGGCTGGGCCATGAGGGCTGTCAAACAATGGAAGAGGAAGGATGTGAGCTGAGTCCTCAGGTATTCACTCAATGAGAAATTCCAGACTGCATTTAAAAATGCCCACATCTACTCCAGCATGTGAGGAATCCATGACTTGACACTGTCAAGTGAGGAATGAGATTTCAATAGAGCTTTTCTCACCCTCAAAGATTGATTCTTTCAGCTGCCACCCATCTCCTGGGCATCTCAATGGGTCGTGTCTCCTTAGTGGTGAAAGGTTATTATGGGATAGGAGCTCTAAGTGTTCTTTTAGCCAAAGAGTTACTGAGGGGTTGAATGTTGTTTTTATCCATTGGTGTATTCCCAGATGTGACCTCTTTTCGGAAGATACAGCCTTTGCAGAACTCACACAGTCGAATTGGGTGATTAGAGTGGGTTCTATTCTACTCTGCCACCTTCAGAAAAGACATTAATTTAATTTAATAAGTACACATGGTGTGTGTGTATGCTGGTTTACATGTGAGAGTGTGGGTGCACATGTGCCACAGGACATGTGTGTGGATGTCAGAGGACAGCCACAGGTGTCCGTTCTCACCTTCCAGGCCTCCATCTTGTTTGAGGAAGGCTCTTCTGCTGCTTGCCACTGAGCATACCAGGCTAACTGGTTCTAGAAGTTCTGGGGATTCTCCTGCCTCTAATCTCTCCATAGGGGCCTGGGCTTGTAGATGAGGACTATGGTGTCTGGCTTTTATGTGGGTTTAGGGACCTGGGGTCCTCAGGCTTGTGCAGCAAGCATTTTACCTACTGAACCATCTCCCTGGCCTCAGGATGTCACCTTGATGGCAGATTTACAGATACAGGACCGAGAGTGCGTCTCTGTATGAGCTGTCCCCTTGGTTACATCTTAGCAAACTTGCAAAATCCTGTGGTTTAGATCACATCGGACCATTACAATTTTAATAATAATTCATGGAAATTTTGTAAATGTTCGTGTATGCACAGTCTTATCAAATTTTGACATCACAGGAGACAGAAGCAGTTTCTTTAATTTCGTGGAGGTTAGATGCCAGCCCCTGATTTAAAGACAGGAAAAGACAAGTTCACATATAACTTGATCAAGATCACGGAATGTTGTCAGGGCCGCTCTGGACACAAATTTATGGCCTGCTTCCAAGATTCGTGCTCTATCACACTGCTGTGTGAATGTCTGTGAGTGATACAACAATTCCCAATCAACGTCATTTAGGTCATATTTTTTCATGTCCAGTCTCCCTTCCCATATCACCCATAGGAAAGTGACATAAAATCATTTTGTCCCCCAAAGTCCAAAAGTGCCATCCAGAGCCTGGATATGAAGTAGAAGGTGTGAGAAGTACCAGCTTGGGTGGTAATTGTGTGAGGGTCCCACCTACCGCAGGGCAGTTTATCAAACACTTGTCTGGGGATATAGCTCCCTTGGTAGAACGTCTGCCCAGCATGTACAAGGCCCTGGATTCCAATCCTCACCACTGCATAAACTAAGCATGATGGTACACACCTGCCATCCCAGCACTCAGGAGGTAGAAGCAGAAGGATCAGAAGTTCAAGGCCAACCTAGGCTACATAGTGAGTTTGAGGCTACCTTAGGCTACATGAGACCTTATCTCAAAAAGAAAAACAATCACATTGGTACTTAATTTAGTAAAGATGCTAAAAAGGCCAGTGTGGGCAGTCTGAGGCTCCTGGGATGGCGTCTTTAATATACTTACAATCACACACTCAATTTACTAACTGTTTAATGCATTCCAGAAGAAGCAAAATTCAGCTATTCTCTGGCTAAGATTATTTCTCATTAAAGCTTTTCTGATGGGACTTGGGTAAGAAGGTAGGGCAACTCTGTTGAGCAGTTGACTGTGTGTAATAACATTATTACATTCTAGCTTGATACAAACTGTACCTACAAAGTAAACATAACCCCAATGGCTAGGTTTGGCTGTAAGTGGGTAATTTAAGAGAACTCAATTTAAGTTCTTCTTGCCTGAAGAGGCACAAATAAGGCTCAGGACAGTCACAGATCTTGGGGGCTTTGTTGACAACTGATAGATCTGGGCACGATAGGAAAATACCCTGACCCCATAAACATCTTTCATTCCTACAGTCCTGGGAGGAAACGCTTTCATTTTAAAGTCCTGATGTAATGAGTAATGTGGCTAAGTCACAACCCTTGGTTTTCCTTTGGGATTTGTGCTGCAAGGCTCTGTCTGTGCCAGAGACCTTATTGCCCACATGGACTTGTTTTATAGGGAGTTGAGAGACACTGAATTATGTCCTTGTTTGAGCTTCCAAAACCAATTAGTGTCAGAGGCAAGCCTTGATCCCCAAGTTCCTGGTTCTCTTGTTGGAGTCCCTTCCCCTATGCTGGGTGGGTCCCTTCCTACAGGGACATCTGCTCTGAAGTATTTGCTTGAGAGTGGCGGGCGGGGTGGGGGGCATTGTTGTCAGCACCTGGTAAAGTCTGAAAACCAGGAGCCCTGGCGATGGAAATCTCCCTCACGTTCGCCCTGCCAGCCTTCATTTCCTATTGCTTTAGCTCACAGCTGGGGGAACTCTTCCAGACGCCTGTCACCATCCCATCAGCCCTTGAGTTTCAACAACCCCCAGGGGGGATCTCATCGCATTTCCCAGTTCACTCTTGGAGAAAGGACAAGAGCTAATTCCCAGGTTCCTCCCAGTCCCTGCTCTCAGCTTGTCTATACATGGGAGTCCACACAGCTCACCTTCTCTGTAATCATCTTCACTGAACCCAGATTTGTTGACTGATCATCAGACTAACAGACTGTGTGAGGACACGTTTTACCAAGGGCAGCTATGAATGTGGCCCAATGCATAATCCTGAACTTAATTTAAAACATTCTAAGACATAATGTACACATTTGTAACTGGATGGCACAGTTCTCCTGTGTGAATTTTGTAAACGATACTATTTCACAGTGTCAAAATGTTGGGCACATGAAGCTGGAGACAATTTTCTATAGAGGAAGTGCTTGGCAGCAAAGGTGAGGACTTGGGTTCAAATCCCCAGCAACCCTGTAAACGTAGAGGTACGTGTCTTTAACCCCAGTGCTGACAGGACTGGAACAGGCGTCTTGGGGTCTTGTTGGACAGCCAGTGCAGAAGAACTGTGAAGTTCAGGTTCAGTGAGAGACCCTGCCTTGAGGAAATGAGGCATGGAGTGACAGAGCGGGACTCCTGACGCCTTCCTTTGGCCTCCATGCATGGACGCCAGACTCACATAGATACACACACACACACACACACACACACACACACACACACACATACACACACAATTTTAAATTTTCTCTTTAAATTCTCTTCTCTGGGAAAAAGAAAAGATATTGTATACACCTGTGTATATGCAGACACAAAAGACAGAAATGTAGTTGCATCTACATAGCAATCTTAAGGATGTTAAAGCTAATTAAAGCCAGGCATGATGGGCGATGTCCACAATCCCAGAACAGAGTGAGACAGGGCTATCATCTATCAACATAAAACTACAGCTCTCATCTTACAGGAATACAAGATAGTTAATTCTGGAGCCATTTTGAGTGATCATGGCCTGGGACACATCGATTTAGATGATCCCAAATCCCATGTTTCAATGTGGGGGCAGTTTCACGAGGTTTTATAATTTTACAGAACAAATACAGTCATCAGTCAAGACAGGTTAAAGACACATTGATGAGTGTATCAGAGAGGTGCATACAGCAGGATGGGAGTCCTTTCCTACAGACCTAAAATGGCATCTGATAACATCCTCAACTTTGGGGTTGGCAGAAGCCAGTGGTCTGCTGAGTTAATAGATTTCAAAAGGGTTTTATCTATTTATCACAGGATGTTAGCTCTGTCAGAGACAGAGGTGGACAAGGAATGGCTGTCCCAGGGAGCGAGAGAAAGCTATTAGCCTCGGGACCAGCAATGTTCCAACCTCTCCATAGTAGTTCTAATTGGTCAATCAGTCTCTCCAGACACAGCTTTGCAGGAGTTCTCACTCATAACACAAGTTCAAGACCATCCTGGGCTACACAGTGAGTTCCAGGGCAGCCTGGGCTACAGAACAAGACCCCATTTTATCACCTCATTGAACCCCCACCCGCAAGAACTGAGCCAGAATTACAGTGTGTCTGAGCTTCAAAACTCTCTGAAGATGCTTTTCTTCCCAGACAACCCTGAGAGCATCCTGGAATTGTTTCCTTCTGTGGCATCCCAGGGTGTCCTGTGCTCACTCAGCTGAGGAAGGGATTCCAGGCTGTACTGAAAGAACCTCCATGGCTGCATTGCCACGTGTTGCTAGTCACACAACAAAGTGACATAAATGTATCATGTGACCCAGAATTTTAAACCAAAACATAACTTTGATGCAAAAGCTTGGTTTTCTGTTGCATTTTCCCTTGGGAGTGAAACCCTGCCTTTTTGCACCTCATTAAACGCATTGGCCTTTTCATCACTCTTTTCCTTAATCCAACAACATAATCTTTGATTGTCAAGATTAACGATGACAATAAAAATATGGGGATAAATCTTAAGAGGACAGAGGAAATGTGCAGCCACAGACGCTCAAGTCTCATTTCTGAAACTTCAGAAAGATTTATCTTCACTGGTTACACAACCTTCTGTTTTGTCTAATTAAACCAAACTTAATTTTACTATAAACTCTTACTATAAGATTTATCAAGTTTACTGTCAAGGAGTTAAACAGGCTTTTGAGAGCAGTGATTTGATCCCTGACCTAACATTTAACCCCAGTCCTTTGGGTTTCTTCAAAATTTGGCCTATGCATGTTATTTTGTGTTCTACAAGTTGTCCAGGTCACCTGTTAGTCACATACTGAGCCAGGCAGGAAACACCTTCCTGGTTTCTCCGCACCTGCAGGAATGAGCAGTTCCAACCTCCATGGGAGACAGGCAATGCCCGGCAGAGAAGGGCTCCTGATTTGTGTTGGCCAAGGGCTTTCAAACTGCTCCTGATGGCTCACGTCAAGTTTCCCAGTTCTGCACTGAGCGGTTCTCAAAGAACTACATATTTTTTTCCTTTTCTGTTTATGTGTATTTCATTATTTTATTTTTATGCATTTCTGTGTGTTCTTGTTTGTGACAGCATTTGAGTGTGTGTGTGTGTGGGGGGGGTCAGAGTTCAATGTCTGATGTCTTCTTTAGGTGCTTTCCTCTCTGTCAGTCTCTCTCCCTCCCTCTCTCCCGTGTGAGTGTGTGTATGAGTGTTTTGTCTGCATGTATTGATGTATGGTCTGCATATGATGTGTATGTCTAGTGTCCACAGAGGCCAGAAGAGGGAGTTGAGTCCCTGGAACTGAAATTACAGATGGCTGTGAGCCACCATGTGAATGCTGGGAACTGAACCTGGGTCTTCTGGAAGAGCAGGCAGTGCTTCTAACCACTGAGCCATCTCTCCAACCCCTGCCGACTTTGAGAGCCCGTCTGAGCACATGCTGGTGGCTCTTCCCCTCCTCTGTGAAGTGGCACTGGTGAGCTTCCGCCCCACAGCCTCATTCTGTGTCCACCAGGGCTACCAACGGGTGGCCATTCTCACATTCCCCTCACTAATGGGAGAGATACAGTCCTCTTCAGAGAGAACTGTGGGGCCATGGAGTCAAGAGTTTTTGCCCCAGTGCTAGAGGAAAGACCATGGCTTTCTGGATTTCTACTAATGATGGTGATCGTGACCATGGCAGGAACAAGCCAATGGCTGGCACTAAAAGGCAGGAAGGTGAAGGTGCTTTGCTCTCCTTCAGAGCTGGGAATACTTGTTACTAACTGCACACCTCCCAGGGCCACAGCAGACCTGCTTACTTGTGTGGTTCATACAGGCATTAAGGGATACAGGGGTTGGAGGAATGCATTCACAAAAATATCCCCTGAGTATTTTCCTCCCAAGTGACATATGCTAGCAAGCAAGAGGCCAGGCAGCCTTGCCTTGTCTGTGGATCAGCAGACTATGCCCCAGAAACAACTAATCTGATCTCACAGTGTACTCAGCTAATCATAGTCCTCTGTCAGAATAGTGTCTTATCCACACAAGGGATGGATTCTATCATCATCCATCTCTCCATCCATCCATCCATCCATCCATCCATCCATCTTTTCATCTCTCCATTCATCTGTTCATTCATCCCTTTTCATCTCTCTCTCCATCCATCCATCCATCCATCCATCCATCTTTTCATCTCTCCATCCACCCATCCATCCATCCATCCATCCACCCACCCGTCCGTCCGTCCGTCCATCCATCCATCCATCCATCCATCCATTCATCCATCTTCCTATTCAGCATGTTCTCATTCATCTTCCCATTTTATCTATCAACCCCGTTATTCCTTCATAACTATTACTAGTATTGGAGTATTTAATTGTGTGTGTGTGTGTGTGTGTGTGTGTGTGTGTGTGTGTGTGTGCAGGTGTGCATGTACACTCTCCCATGGGTTTGTGTACGCCATGGTGTGCATGTGGAGGTCAGAGGGCCAGACAGCTCCTGAAAACTGGTTCTTGCTTTCCACCTTGTTGAAGCAGGGTCTCTCATTAGTTCTGATCCTGCACTGCATAGCTCTGACCCGCTGGCCAGCATGCTTTTGGCAATTGTGTCTCTGTCTCCCATACAGATGTGAACCAACAATACGTTTGCTTTTTACATAGGTTCTGGGAATCCAATTGAGGTCATGAGGCTTATATAGCTAGTGCCTTTCCCCACAGAGCCATCTCCCAGCTCTGTACTTACTGTTAAAGAATGCTTTCATCTGCCATTGTTTTTCACCTTCTTCAGCCCTTCCCTACACCCTAATCCTATCCACGTTCTTCCATCCATGTTTAAACCTCTCTACAGAAGTAAAGAAGTAGACTGAAGATCCACATAATGTAACATTCACTTTCATTCGATGCATGTCTAATTAGTGGGGCAACCTTACCACCGATTAATCTCAGCTGCACCACACCACTTCCACTGATTGAGTGGGGAAGGTGTGAAGTGGGAGGGACAGCTCGTGGGGAATAGAAGAAAACTAAACTAGGAAGAAAGAGTTGAAGGCTTCGACTGCAAACAGTGTACGATGACGTGGTATCTCTCAGCTGAAATCGCAGGGCCACATTCAGGTCCCAGCTGGAGCCCCTGTGAGCTGAGCCCCTGTGAGTCTTCTTGTCTTGAGAGAATCATCTTCCTTCTTCTCTCTTCATTTCTCCTTCTTGAAAACGAGGCGGAGGGGACACGTAAGTGTTTGGAAATGACTTTCAGAAGTGAGGCCTTCAGATTGTCATGAATAGTGGGGAGCAAGGGACCACTTGCCTCAGTTTGCTCAGGGTGTGGGGGTTCCCATGACAGTGGACAAAGAGGTCACCCTAGACAGAAAGAAGCCACCCTCCTCTGTCCACCCAAGGAAAACATATCCCACCTTCAGCTCCAGAAAAGGCAAAGAAGCTATCTCTAACTTTTGATTTCTCACATAGGCTTTTTTCTTTGTCATCCCAACCTTCTACTGGCAGGTAGGTTTGAGCTCTGCATTATAGTTGCTCAGCATTTGCTTTCAACTGTGCATTAGGTTCTACGTTCTCTAAGGTCAGAGGTCACCTGATGTTGACCCCAGCACATAGTCCACTTCCCTCCTGACTCCACCCAGCTGTGCTTCTGAGACTGTGGGACCATTGATGAGTGACATCCTACCGAGGGAAGGAACAGGCAGAGAAGGGAGGATCACACTGTGTGGTTTGGACATGATTTGAGTATGTCCCCAAAGCACTCATGCATGAGAAGTTTGTTCCCCAGTGTGGAGATGTGGGGAAGCGGTGGGGCCTTTAAGAGGCGGAGCCTAGTGGGAAATGATTAGGTCATCAGGCAACACCCTTGGAAAGGATGAAGACAGAATGAGTAAGTTCTCTGGAGAGTGAGTTGTTATAAGGCCATGGCCCTTCAGGGTGTAACTTTTCCCCTTTCTGCTTCTCTGTCAAGCTGCATTGCTACAGAAACCCGCTCCCAGACACCGCACAGATGTGGCTGCCTGATCATGAACTTCTGTACAAACTGTGGCTAAATAATCTTCTCATTATAAGTATCCAGTTTCAGGCATTTTGTTATAGCAACAGAAAGCAAACTGCTACACACTCTGTGGGAAGATAGTTGAATTTCCTAAGACACTTCTGTAAGGATGACCTTTGTATTTCTCCTATTCCTTTCGTTTTGTTCTGAGGAACTCTTTGTTGTAAAGATCCTTCTCTCTTGTGAATGGTTCAGAGTCCTTTTGAATCAAGCGTCTGGCTCCTTTGGCTTTTCCCAAATATTCTTTACGTGATGACCAATCCATGAAAGCTCAGGAGTATATGTTAGAAGGTAGCTGGGAAGGGGGTAGAAAGCGGCTTTGAGAATAAGAATCTGTGGACATTCATGCACCCATTAAAATAATACATGTTTTATAAACACCGCATGTTTAACAAATATTCCCAGGCGACTTCTCTGTCACCTAAGTGGCTGGTACTGGTAGACATTAGATGTGGGTTGCAGTGATGGACTAAGCCCCCAGAAAGGGACCCTCTGGCAAGCTGTGAGGACTCAGAGTAAACTAGAGAGGGGCTTGGGGCTCACTTCCTTGCTTGTACAACCACAAGGCCTCGAGAGAGCCTTGTGTGCTGGCATATGCATGGCTGTGCACCACAGGGCTGGGGTGAGTACGTGCATGCCGGCCTTGCTGGTCTGTAGGTTGCTGTCTTAGTTACGGTTATTATGGCTGTGATGAAACACCATGACCAAAGCAACTTGGGGAGGAAAATGTTTATTCAGTGTATGCTTCCACATGACTGCTCATCACTGAAGGAAGTTAGGACAGGAACTCAAACAGGGCAGGAACCCGGAGGCAGGAGCTGATGCGGAGGCCATGGAGGGGAGAGGCTTACTGGCTTGCTCATCATGGTTTGCTCAGTCTGCTTTCTTATAGAACCCAAGACCACCTGTCCACAGATGGCACCAACCACAATGGACTGGGCCCTCCCCATCAATCACTAATTGAGAAAAAGCTGTACAGGCTTGCCTACAGCCTGATGTTAGGAAAGCATTTTCTTAATTGATTACTCAGATGATTTTAGCTTGTGTCAAAATGACCTAAAACTAGCCAGCACAGTTGCTACAGTGAGAATGAAGGCCATGGAGTTGGGTACTGGGTGTCACTCAGCTACATTAATCGTGGGGCCTTGGGCAAATAGTCGAGTCTGTTAGTGTCCTGGTTTCCAGCTTAGCCCTCATGGGGTTTTTAGGACTGCCTAGCACATAACCTATCGAGTCCAGAGCCTGACATATACAGCTCACACTCAACTCCTATTATCATAGTGTTCCCTAGCTGCAGCTGAGAGCAGTGTAAGCCCTCACATGTCCTCATGAGGGCTGAGTGCAGGCACCCAGGGTTAGCTGGCTTCAGTGTTTGGATCTGTCATATTATATTTGAAATTTATACTGAAACCAACATGCAGAGGTCCCTAGAGAGAAATGGGAGGGGGGAGCCGAGGGTTGGAAGCATATGGTGGGCTGCGTGCTGAAGAATGACTTCAATGATAGAAACAGGCTGCTGAAGAAATATGCTTTTCAGGCCCGTCAGTCACGAACAGTTTCCAAATGTTGACATTGTGTGTGATATTAATATACTATAAAGGATCCGTGTAAGACTGGAAAAACACAAACACACCCTGCAAAGCCGAGTTCTACTGAGGCTCCTCCTGGCTTAGAAGTAAAAATTCACATCCAGCTCTGAATACCAGGGTTTGGCAGTGACCTACGTACGACAAGGAGTCCCTGCATGGCCATCATTCACAGACCTGGGCTTTCCCAACTCAATGTCACATCCTCACATTGAACATCTCATCAAGGCTTCCTAAGTTTTTCTCCACTATGAAGGACATTTAATAGCCTTTTGCCTCCCTTGGGGGTTTGCTAGGGCACCGTTAGTCCATATGGAGAATAAAGGCCCTTTTCTTCTGCTCCCAGCATGGATGAGCTATTCTGGCTGAGAGCAACCTGTGAGGTCAGGGAAGCTGTTCTATCAAGCCAAAGTACAAAATGAACTCACAGAGGAGCCCCAGATGCATTCTGGGGCACAAGGCAGAACCCAGCCGATGGGGATGCTAATTTTCTGCTTTCGTCAATGAAAACCAGACGCCAGGAGGACCCGCTTTGGAGGCCCGAAAATCTTCCTTAGTGAGATGCCACATGGCAGTATCAGAAAGCTGGTGTGCCCGGTGGGTGAGGTGGGGGAGCCATGTGTGGGTGAGGGCTGGTTCTCGTATTTTCTTTGGCACGGTTTATGGAAAAGTCAGAGAGAATGAATTTCAAAAGATGGGTCAAAACTCAAGATTTGAAACACATTTCTTCCATCCTGGAGGTCTCCTGCATTCATGGAAATAATTTTGATAACTTGAACCCTGGTCCCATTTTGCAGGTATGTTTCCCATAGAGCCTCATGTAAAAATATTTTTATTTCAGCTGTTTACCATGCACTGAATCTTTGAAATTTTGTATAGTTATGGAGGGAAGTTCAAATTGGTTATAAATGGTTCCCCTAATTTCTATTTTGTTTTCCATTTCTTTTCTGGTTGTGTAGAGTCCAGAAACTTGCTCTCACGCAGTGGTTGGGATGGGATCTCTGCTCAGGTGACTCTTTCCTCTCACTCTAATTTTAGCTTAATGGTAAACATATTTCAAGTGTTTGACATGTGTGGGGCTGATGCAGGAAAATGTGGAAATAACAGATTGTTTGATGGCAAAATAGAAGAAATTATACAGATGGATGACTGTTCATTCACAGGGGCAGAACATAGATACTGTGTGTGTGTGTGTGTGTGTGTGTGTGTGTGTGTGTGTGTGTGTATGTGTGTGTGTATGTGTGTAGGACAAAGGACAACCTGAGGAGTCATTCCTCAGGAGTCATCCACCTTGGGTTTTGAGACAGAGTCTCTCATGGGATTGGGGTTCTCTGAGTAGGCTAGATAGCTGGTCACTAAGTTCCAGGGATTCTCCTTTTCCTCCCCAGCACTGGATAAAACACACACCACCAGATGCCTGGCCATTTTACAAGGGTTCTGAGTTAGAACACAGATCTTCACACTAGCAGAGAAAGCATTGTACAGACTGAGCTGCTTCCCCAGCCCCAAGATGACTTCCCTGTAAGGACACTGAACTTTGCGAAAGGGAGCTGGTACCCAACCAGGAGGAACATGGTTACAGAGGATGACTTCTTACTGCAGAGACTGATTCGTTTTTAATTTTTATGATGCTGAAGCATCATCACTTTTGTGACCATCTTCTATCCCAGAGTCTCCATCCGGTTGAGTTTCAAAGGGGAAGCTGTGTGCTGGCTGGTGCCATGTAAGCCCTTGAACTTTTTAGAGTCACAAGTGTCTCCCTGCCTGTAAAACCTGCACTGTGCACCAGTAAAGCTGCCTCTTTAATACCTCTGTTTAAGAGGTCTCTACAATTAGGACCCAAGCAAGCCATCCAGATGAAAATATCCAGAGGGTTATAAAAATACAAAGCTGATCCAGGCATTTCAGATGCCACCATTTCACCTCGACAGCACTACACAGCCATGGCCAGACCGGCTTGCTCTCTAGGACCTCAGTTCCCAACCCTCTTTGCTACAGAATGCCCCTAAGATGCCCCATATTGCATGGGTGACCTTTGAGGATCATCACATGCATTGTGTTTTGGTATGAAAACAGAATCACCGGGTCTGAGGAAGAGGCTCATTGGTAAAGTGCCTGCCTTGAAAGTATAGGAACTTGAGTTCGCTCCCCGGAACTCATGTTTTTTTTAAAGTAGGGTGGTGTGGCATGAGCTTGCAATCCCAGCACTGGGGAGGAAGAGGCAGCTGGGTCCCTGGGGTGTGGTGGCCAGCCTATACTATTTGGTGAATTTCAGGCCAGGGAGAGACTCTGTCTCTAAATCAGGTTGGACAACATCTAAGGAACAATAGGTGAGTTTATCCTCTTGCTTCCGCTGATACAAATGTGAGAGCCAAAGTTACATTTTAAGTTTTAATTACTATACCTTAGAGATCCATGAAACAAAAATGTCTCTGATCTGCAGGTCTCTTGACCAAGGACAGATAGTTCCTGAAATGCTGGAGGCTATTGTTTATGGGAGATAACAAGGCATGTGTTTTTCATTCCCCCTAAACAAGTTTGTTTGACCCATCTACACAGGATGTGCTTGATTGCATGTGGGCAAGATGTTCACCGGCTGGAGGTATGTTAGGATGTACGCTTGCCCCTGATTGGACATGATGGGAAATGCAATGAATTATGGGTTTTCCTTCTTAAGCCGCTGCAAACCATGACTTGGGACCATTTCCCAGGAATCTGGGTATGGACCTGGCCAGAGCCCATCCACCTGGCCAATATTTAATTAAAGCTTGCTTCAAATTTGCCTTTAAACTGTGGTAGTGGTCTTATTCTCAATCAGTGGGATTAACTGTATAACATATGAGTGTGTGCCAGCACACACGTGTGTACCCAAACACACACGAACACATATTCACACAAATAGAATAAAAACAGACCCGTATTCACCCTTGGGCCTCTCTGGTACATTGGCTGTTGAAGAACCACAGCTCTTCTCCGGGGGTCATGTGACTAGGCTGCTATTCCCCCATTTTCTCTAAGAGCCGCTCAGTCCGCGTCCCCAGGTGTATTCTTGTTCGTCAAGGCAAGCTCCAGTCACTCCTCGCTCCTCCCAGGTCAGCTTTGTCTCATCCATAGCAGCAGCCATAGAGTGCACGGTGGAAAGACCAAGCTATGGAAAGACTGTTCCTATCTGGGAGGAAGCTCAGAGTCGATGAGCGTGCTCAAGCAAAGTGGACCTGTGGGACGGGCTGGAGATGTCTCTTCCCCTTCTTACCACCTTAGATGACAGAACTGTGGAAGTAGCTCCTGGGAGAGGGCAGAGAGGACAGAGAAGCAGACTGTCGTCTAACACAAGGGGCTATGTATTCAAACTTGACCTTGGAGATCTTTGCCCTTTGCCCTAGGCTTCCGGGAAATGATGTCTATGTCTTTGGAATATCAGGTTTGCTAGGAGTAGCTTTGTCTGCCCGGAGGCTGTGAGCCAGCTAGGTCCACAGGGGGAGGTCTGAGAGACTTCATCAGGCTTGGGGAGGGGGCCTCTGGCTCACCACTGTACCTGCTGAGGGGCTGGCCACGTGGGTCTCCAACCACAGCTATGTTGTTGTAAGTCTGCAGGTAAGACTCTGATACCCAGGCTCCCCTGGGCTTCCCTGCTGAAATGGTTCATTATAATAGAGATGAAGAGAAGCTGTGAGAGAGGGAGAAAAGAGAGAGAAAGAGAGAGGAATAGAGAGAGGGGGGTCGAGAGGTGCACACCTCATGGGAGGAAAAGCAGAAGAGAGAGAGAGAGAGAGGAAGGGGAGGGGCCTCCCCCCCCAAATGAGGCTTTTGTGTCAGGATGCAGGGTGGTGCCAAGGGGCAGGTCAGAATACTAACATTGGTTTCCAAGGGGCGGGTCAGAATATTAACTTGTAGACACTGTCCTATAACCCTGCAGTTGTGAGGAATGGAGGTCCTTGTAGACACTGTCCTATAACCTTGCAGTTGTGAGGAATGGAGGTCCTTGTAGACACTGTCCTATAACCCTGCAGTTGTGAGGAATGGAGGCCCTTGTAGACACTGTCCTATAACCCTGCAGTTGTGGTGAGTATCTTCCCGCTGTCTCCCTGAACTCTCAAGGTCTGATTTGAAAAAGTCTTGCTTGTTCCTCATCTCACTGCTTTTGTTTATGGTTTTTTAAAATTTTTTTAAATTTATTTTACATACCAACTTTATTTTAAGACAGGGTTTCCTGCAGGCCAAGCTAGCCTGGAATTCAAACTCACTAGTAGCCAAGGATGACCTTTAACTCATGGTCTTCCTGCTCCTGTCTCCAAAGTACCAGACATTGGCCACACACCTTGTACAATGCTGGGGACTGAATCCAGGGCCCCAGGCATGCTGGGATAGTACATTACCCTTTTTTAAACACACACATTATCCACTGGTGGTATTTTTTTGTTTTTAGCTTATTGGTGTTTAAATTAGAAATTATTTTTATGTTTAAGTGGTGTGTGTGTGTGTCTGTGTGCATGTGAGTGTGTATTTGTGTGAGTGTGTGTATGTGTGAGTATGCATATATGTGTGAGCATGTATATGAGTGTGAGCATGTGTATATGTGTGTGTGAGTGTGTATATGTATATGTATGAGTATGTTTGTATGTGTGAGTATGTGTATGTGTGAGTGTGTGTATGTGTGAGCTTGTGTATGTGTGAGTGTGTACATGTGTGAGCAAGTATATGTGTGAGTGTGTATGTGTGTGTGTAGTTTGTTTGCTTGTGTTTGCCTCCTGTACTGTAAGCAAGCACCCCACCACTGAGCTACACTCCCATCCTTGAAGAGGTGTCTGGAAATGGTCTACTGAGCTGAGACTGGTGGCACAGGCCTGTAGTTCCATTTACATGAGCGGCTGAGGCAGGGGTTCAAGGCCAGACTAGACAACTCAGTGAGATCCTGTCTTAGAGTTAAACAAAGACCATTAAAAATAAAAGCAAATGTGTGCTCACGGCTCCATAGGAGAACACGGGCTACACAAGCTGTCTTTGCATCCGAGGCACATGGCTGCATCGATCCCTCACCTGATCATGGCCGCCCAGAGCTTCCTCCTGTGCCTCTCTCTGTTCACATGACATTCCTCCACTGTTTTTCCTTATCTTTATGTTTCTCCTGACGGGACTCTGGCTTGAAGCCAGAGGCTTTGACAGGCAATTTTGTACACACAGGCCCACCCCAGCCAGATGGCCTTTTATATAAGGAACCCATCATTGTATTGAATGAGACTCAGTCTGTGCCAGTCTGACGTCATCTCACCTAATACCACCTGCAATGACCCCGATGCATTCGGAAGCGCTAGGGGCTAAGACTCCAGTGCACATTTTCTTTAGAGGGACACAATTCAACCTGCCATTCCGCTGACTGAAAGACAAAGCTCACAGGGGAGCAAAGATGTCACCACCTCCCAGGTGGGAAGAGACCAGAGATGTATAGAATGTTCAAATGCATCACAAGCGCACAGGGCAGGCCCAGAGTGGAGAATCCTTTCGTGGGTCTCTGGGGTGACTGAGCCTGACCAGGCTGTCTTTTCCAACACGGGGAAGTTCTTTAAAACCTAAGTGAATCTTCCCACCTGTGCCCGCTCATCATGCCACTGGGTGCTGGGGGAAGTCAGGGAGTCACGAACCAAGGGGGCATTGTTTCCCAAGAGGGCATCCATCAAGTGGGTTGGCCGGCGAGCACGCCGAGACAGCCCTCTTCCACCTTGCCTTTCCCTGTCCCGACTTCCGCTTATCTGAGAACCTTTTGTTCAGGCTCATAATTATGCAGTGACTCAGGAGCCCACAAGCCTTCCCGGTGGAGGCAGACAAGACCAGCAAGCTCCCTGGACCACCTGTTCCAAGTTATTTCCTGTGTGGGCGGCCACTTCACAGGGCTGCATTTCGGTTACCGTAACAGCCTCTTCAAACCCCGGCGCTCTGAGCTGTTGAAACTAGATGGGATCTCGTTTGGGTCTGTCCGGGCCAGACTCATTGCGCTATCAGTGTTTGCATATATATTAAAAAACCTCATGCTCCTTCACAAACAAAGGTTCTCAAGGGGAGATGACACACCCTTGCCATGTGACCTTGGTGCAGAAGCGCAGACTCCTCAGGGCAGGTTAGCTATTCCGCAAGACGCAGTAACTCGGAAGGTGGCAGCTGGTGAGGCAAATATGGAGGTGCTGCTGTGGGCTCCCTGGCTCCCGAGCGAGCTTTGGGTTCAAGGCTACCGCAGGGTGTGAAATTCTTGCTCCAAACACAACCTTGGGGGCTTTGAAATAACACAGACTATAGCGAACGCTGGTCTAAGTCAATGCTGTCCCAGTGAACTTGGAGAGTTGCTGAGAAGTTACCCTGAGGGTGAGCAGGGGAGGTGAGCTACCCCCAGTTGGCAGTGCTTACACATTAGAGGTCACACTGAAAGTCCAGGTGTCTAACTCTGCACGCCAGCTGTTTTTAGGACCAGGATGTCCCATGCATTACTTAGAGTAAAAATTACTTGTATTTATCTGAAATTCAAGGTAGGATCTGGCGTTCTCTCAGGGGGCCCCCCGGGCCGATTTTACAACCAGCGTTTGTTTGTTCTGGCTGAGCTGTACCAAAGGACGTGATAAATATTCGGACTCATTGTCTACCTGTGAGCACCAGGGTTGAGCACTCTGCGTTTACAGCAACCTACTTATGTGTGACTGAGAAACCTGGCAGAGAGAGAAACAGACCCATGCTCATGCTACAGGAAGGAAGAGTGAGGCTACAAAAGGAACAGGGCCCAGGGACCCCAACACTTGGTGGAAGATTTAGCTGTAGGGTTTGTACTGGTGACTGAACATCTCAGTTTGTGCTACGGCAGCAAGAAATGCCTGTGCCTTGGAGCCACAGAGGTGATGGAAGTCATAGGTTCCCCCAAGCACTGCTGTGTAAGGAAGGATCCTCATCTGTTTATAAGTCAGCAAGCCAACTGAAAATTCTCAGTGCTCCAGCCTCCACCTCCACCTCCCAGACACCCAGTGACAAGGATCAATGTCACGTCACAGACACATTTTGTAATGGTGCAGATGGGGACAGTGAGTCACAGCTCTCTATGGGGGTCACATAACTGAATGTGGAGATGGAGGAAGAAAATTCAGCAACAGTGGCAACCGAAAGCGAGCTGAGAATCGAACACCCGATGGATTGGAGGTGATTCTGGGAGGTGCTTGTGAGTCGCATCCTGGGATGTCACTGCAGCCTTGGTTCCCAACACACAACATGCACACTCTGCACAGTGCGTGATGTCACACCACGCCGAGCGAAGAAACCCTGACTGAAGCACATCAGGTCAGGTTCCAGACTGTAATATGCTATGGACTGCTGTGCATATATGTACATTTTTACTGTACATATAAAACTTTCTGCTCATATAGAATCAGAATGGTTTAATGAGAATAAAACCTTTTCTCCCATTATCCTTAGCATGTATCATGTTAGTCTATGTTTGGATTTGATTGTGTTAGAACAGGTGTTCTCAACCTATGGGTCAGGACCCCATTGGGGGCCTAACTACCCTTTCACAGGGGTCGTCAAAGACCAAAAACACAGAGATTTACAGTATGATTCATAACACTGGCAAAATTATGACTATGAGGTAGCAACAGAAATAATGTTCTGGTTGGGGGGTCACCACAACATGAGGAGCTGTATTAAAGGGTCCCAGTGTTAGGAAGGTTGAGAATCTCTGAGTTAGAGTGTTTGACTTTTAAAATTGCTTTCTGTGGTTGGGGTGATGGCTCAGGGGTAAAGTGCTTGACCTGAGTTTGGATTCCCAGAACTCACATGAAGCTGTGCACGTCTGCTCTCCTGGTACTCCTAAGCTGAGATGGGAAGCAGGGCAAGGAGAATTCCTGGAAGATGATGGCCAGCTAGCCCAGCATAAATGACAAGAGACCTTGTCTCAAGAAAAGTAGAAGACAAGGGCCAACACTCAAGGTTGTCCTCTGACCTTTACATGCACACTGCAGTGTATGCATGTCCACACACATGCACACAGACATGCACACACACGTACATACACACACATGTGCACACACGCACACATACACACAATTTTAAAAAGTCTGCTGCTAAAGTTGTTAAGTCTCACAGAAAATTCTTCTATGGATTTTGCTTTTGATTAGAAAAGAATTTCCAACTATTTCTGAAATAGCCCCAAACACTTCTTTCTGCTGTACTGTATTACTCATTTCAGTGAGGCAGAGTTCTCAGCATTAACAATTACAAAATCAAGATATCAATCATCTCTGTAAAACACTGAGGACGCTCCATATTCTGCAGTGTTGAATGTCCAGCCAAGGCTTGATTCCTCATATGAAAGACGGCTGGGCACATCTGCCTCACCAGCCTGCAGCTTAGTCTTCAACAAACGGTAAAACTGTATATATGCTAGAGAGCTGCTTTAAAACAAATTTCTCTGTTATACACCGGTAAATGCTTAATTTGAATGCATACTTTATGTATCTTGGGTTGTATGACATGTGTATGGGGTGAAGAGGGATCCTGAGTGAGAAAATTTAAGAATTTCTAGGTAAATGCACCAGGGACCCAGGCTGTACCCCAGTGAAGGGCATGGACTTCAGTCCAAATGATGGAGCCCTTCGGCTTTTCAAGGAAGACATCCCGTCATCACTCAGAGATCAGCCTTGTATCTGGACCTGGACCATTAACTCGTGAGTTCATGTGTAGTTATTAAGTAACTAGCTGGTATAGTCCCCATCCGAAGCTCCAGGCATCGAAAGCTGTGTCTCACCTGTCCCTTGGGGTCCAGCAGGGGAGACAGGCTATAGATCACTGCCCGGAGCGTCAGTCAGTATTCTAGCCCAGCTGAGCTCAGTGCTGCTAAGGCTTAGCACGGGCTTGGTGGGGGGAGAGAAGAAGAGCAGTGGCGACTGAGTCCCCTGCTGCCCTCGCCCGCACAGTGCCCCCCAACTGCTGCCCCCAATCAAATGAATGTGTTCTTGGTGCCACACTGACAAGAACTGTTGGGGAAAAGGCATCTAAGATACAGAAAGTGAGACAAAGGACGTGTTTATTCCCTTTTACAGTTGTTTCTGCGTGCTTATATGAAAGGTCCTTTCAACACTAGGGAGCTTTAACGCGTAGCCAGAGAAACTTTGTTCTTACTGTGTTGCCTTTTATCTGAGTCACTCAGAAGTCCTGGAGACATTACCTCACCCTTCTCTCAGTGCTCCTCAAGCAGAGGTGAAGAGACTATCTTGTCCCCAGTTTACAGATGGAGAGACTGAGGCGTGGGGCAGGAGCAAGACCAGGGGCCAGGCTTTGCTACTTAAGATTTGTGAGACTTTAAAACTCTCTCTTCTCCATCCTCACATCTTCCCCTTCCTTCTCCTCCTCCTTTTCTTCTTTCTGAAGTAAATGAACCCTAGTTTCCCACAGACTGGGGTCCCAGACTGAAAAAGAAGGAAGCGTGATGATAATTTTTGTAGCCCTGGCCAATGGACTAAAGTAACTATTTAAAAGCATATTATGTAATTATGGTCTGTTGGTCTAGAAATATTCTCTATAGATAGGAAGCAACCAGAAAAAGCCACCAGATTTCATATTCTAGAAGCTAATTTTCCTGTTGTTGTTACCATTTGTTTTTAAGATGCAGGGTCTCACTTTGTGGCCCTGGCTAGCCTGGAGATCACTATGTTGAGACATTTCAAATAATCCTATGTGTCAACCAGGGTCTAATTTTAGTACCAAAGGAAACAGTTAATGATTATAAAATAGGGTGACCACTGAAGGAGGATTGTGGACACTTACCTCCAAATATGTCAAGTGGAAACTCAGGTTGCTCATGAGACCAGAACAAGCTCCCCTCCCCCACCTTAGTGCATCACACAGAGGGGTGAGCAAACACACAGAAGTCACTCTCTCACTTTGAAGAAATGACAATCCTGTGTGTAGACTCAGTGCGCGTTAGACTGGAACCCACACTGTTCGAATGTCTTTGTTACCATGGTAAGAAGGATGCACGGACAGAATTACAAAGTTGGGTAAATTGTGTTTAAAAATTCCACCCTGAAATTTGCCTTCCTGGCCATGTTTACCCTGCACTGGTGAGGTATAACTGGGGTTTGGTTATCGAATCTTGGGGTGATGGCGGTAGTACACCAGAAGAGTCCAACCTACAAGGGAAGCGTCTAATCTAGAGGCAGTCTCTACAGACATCTTGTAGCATACTCCTGGGCCCTTAACTCTGAAGAAGGGTGGAGTCGGAGACAGGCAGATTCCCAGAGCTCACGGGTGAGCTTACACAGCAGATATGGTGAGCTTCAAATTCAGTGAGACACTGTCTCGAAAAGTAAGGTAGAGAGTGATAAAGGGAGACAGCTGATGTTGACCTCTGACCCCCACACACGCGCACGCACACATGCCTCTGCATGCACAAGGCACACACCCACATGAACACATATGTACACCATATGTACACAGCACCACACAATACAAAGATCAACAGGAATAAAACACATTCTCTTCAGAGATGCCAGAAGTGCATATTTCAGGATGTCTGAACTTCGGTGTTTTCCACATATTTACAATCCTGACTATTCCAAGGCCCGTTTCAACCATTCTGCAGAATTCAACCCACCCATCCTGCAGAAGCTACAGAAATTAGAGAATTATGAAGCAAATCAGAAGCAAATGAATTGGCAAGCAGTGTCTACAGAAACCTGTCCGCCGTCTATGGCTTCTGCACCTGCATTGACACATACCTCTGTACACACATATGTATGTGTACACGGCACACACATGTACATAGAGAGATAAATATTTTTTTATTGTGTACAACATTTCCCTCCACCTATCAGCACTTCCCTCTCGGCTGGCTGGTAGCATGCGCAACTGTGGCAGTCAGGACATGGCTGGCTGCAGAAAGGCTGGCATAGGGGGGGGGGGGCGCAATGCGCTAGTCCAGATGTTCCCTGTGTACACTTTATAGAGCTGTGATTCCAAACATAGACAATGGCAGGCACTGAGTGCATTTCTCAGATACTTGGACGAATTATTCTCTCATTCTCATGTCCCTGGCTTAAACGTTGCTATGGGATCGTACTGATTGGGAAATGGAATTCAAGATGGCATCTTACGGATATATGGAAAGTTTTGGACTAATTTAGTTTATTCCTCACCTACTTTGTTAAAATACAGCTGTATGAAAAAAAGGAAAAAACCTTACAAATAGAAACTGCGAAGCCTGGCTTCCTGATACAAGCCTGCAATTCTAGCCACTCGGGAGGCTGAGGCAGGGAGAAGACCAGTGAGTTCAAGGGCAGCCTGGACAGCTCAACAAGACCCTGTCCAAAAATAAACAGCAACCAGAGGGCTGGGGGTGTGGCTCAGGGGCAGAGTGCTTGGCCAGCAGGAGCAGAGCTCTTTGTTCAATTCTCGGTACATCTAATACAAACCAAAACTGGACTTCCTTCCCTTCTGATCCAAATTTTTAAATATTAAAATGGGTCAGGCCCGGCCTCAATTGTAAGCTTGGATCTGACACCAACTAGATTGGAATGAACAAAGGTTTGGGGGTCACTTTTCTAGAAATTCGTGTTTCCTTGTTGTGATTTTACTATCTTCCTCTTATTTTTTTTTTTAGAAAACTGGACAGAGTGAATGAAAATCACTCTGTTTGGAAGAATCCGTGGGTCTGAAGGCAACTGACTTGGCCGCTGGACCAAACACACATTGAGCCTCCAACAACTTCGAAGTCCTGCTGGTGTGCAAGAGCCCAGAGGAGGGAGATGCTCAGAGGCATCTAGACTTCAGATGAACCCTTTTCCAGGTCTGTGACTATGGTCAAAGAAGATTTCGAAATCTGCTTCACCGTGGCAATACTTTCTTTTTATCTGTGATAATTTTTGACAAGTATAACTGAGAAAAGCATTCAGGAGCCCAGCAAGAGAGACATGGCAAAGACTGTGTTCTCATGGTTAGCCATCAGCAGTCACATCCGCAGAAAGGTGAACACATTCAGCCCTATAAATACACAATAATCACAGAGTTGTATCGTTCTCCCAAGTGGCGCAAATTAAAGTCATTTAGGAAGCATGCTGGGAAAATGTGGTGACTAGTTTTTACAAATTTTTTTTTAATTGAAAAATTGTGTGCGCATGTGTGCTCACACTTGTGTGTGTGCTTGCACTTGTATGTGCATGCACATGCATGCCATGGCACCTGTGTGGAGGTCATGAGGCGGGTTTCAGGAGGGAATCAGTTCTCTCCTTCCACCATGGGTCTGAGATTCGAACTCAGGTCTTCAGGCTTGTGCAGCAAGTGAGCTCACCAGCTCAACCATCTTGCTGGCCCACACAGTTTTCAGGACTCAAAGAAATGCTACTCCCAACTGCTTAATTCCACCCCCTGAAGAGCTTCTTCCCCTGAAGAGAATACTGCATTCTATCTTCCTTTCCTGTCACAGTGGTGACTCTGGCATGGTTAGCAGGAGCTGTAGCTGCAAACCAACCCCACTGTGTCTACAAGGTAGATCCGAGCCCTTGGTCAGGAAACAGGAGACCAGGTGCCAGGGAATAAATCTTAGGGTCAATACAGCGAGTTTCTACCAATTCGTTCCACATGTGCATTACCTGAAAACACTGTCTCCCAAACCACCTTTAGCCCATGACTGACATTTTCATATTTAACCTTAGAGATGGAGAGAACATATCAAAACCTTTAGCACATTCCCCCCAACTCGGCACTCGCTCTTTTCCCTTCAGGGTGGGGATTGGTAGGTTTTTGTGGGATGGGGTGGTGCTGGGATGGAAAGAGAAGGTCCTTTGTCTAGAACTCTTAATTACTGACTTTTTTTTTTTTTTAGCCAAAGAAACAATTCCTTTCAAACACGGTGTCTCACCTCGAGTTCTATCCACTGGATGTGGTTGATCGATGATGTAATCCTATCGTTACTGAAGGAGAGTGATTCTTTTATTCTTACAAAGGGTTTGCTAAAAAATGAAAAGAAGCCTTCAGTCACTTATTTTAATCTCTCAAGATTGTTTATTATGCCTACAAGTCAGGACAGTCCACATTTGGAAAGCACATTCCAAGAGAGAAGTTGATTAAAAAAAAAAAAAAAAAAAAAAAAAAAAAAAAACCACTGTAGTTTTGAAGAGGTGGGGGTTTTGCAAGGTAGATTCTTTACGGACAGCGTTTGAAATGCTCTGCGTTTTATCAAGTGATGTTTCTGAAGGGTACGTGGCTCACTGGGTGTAAATGAGGGGACTTGGCTTGCCTTTGTCACCATTAAGAAGAAATCAGTAAATTCTTGTAAGCCTAAATCTTTAAGGACAGACTCTTGAGGACATTCGTTTGCCTGGTCACTTCCTCCCCGTGCCTTGCAGTGTAGCTCAGTTAAACTATGTACAAAATTAGGAATGGCATTTGCACTTAATTTACTCTCTCCTTCACGACATCGGGGATCACCTTCCCAGGCATGATGGAAGCTCTGGGGCCACCTTCCCTTTGAGTTCTACAAATGGCTCTCTGCCTGTCACCTGTGAGTGTTTAAGCCCTTCACCCTGTTTGGATGTGAAGACTATAAGGGCCCTAGATGCTGTGGGTGACCTTTCCTTGGTAGTGTGAGTAACAGCTGAGAATCTGCCCAACCTCAATTTTTTAAAAACTCTATTAATTTCCTATTTAAAGGCAAACCTAACATGCAACTGATGCCTAAGACTCGTTTTACCCAAATGTTAGTTGACAGGTACAAGATGTGCATTGTCCTTGTATTACTTTTCATGGGACTTGTTGAGGCTCATTTCCTAGAAAGGACATGCTGCCTTAGAGGTACAGTGTCTTCAATATCCCACAATTCCAGTCCATTTTCAGAAACTTGTATCATCTACATCTTCAGTTGTCTTGGTTCATTGGTACACACGGGGCCACCTAGCAAAGACTCTTTCCTCAGCAGCTGAGACTTTGTTCTTGAGAAACTTAACACATCTCCCTCATGAGATAGAAACACCAACCAGTGAGCACTAATGGACGGCCTCAAAATGTTCTAAGTTGCACTTGGTTTTGAAATGTATTGTCTAGTTTCCAAGTCTATTCTAAGCCTCTAATGCTCAAAACTGATGGAAATATCTTACAAGGGAAACATCCAAGTAGAATGGAATCAAAATAATCCAGTGATGATAGGGAAAATAGTAAATCAAAAAGAATAAATAAACTTTAAAAACCCTAAATGAAGACAAGCTCATCTGTGATTACAGATGTGAGCATTGTGCCAATGAATCCCCTATAGACAAGATCAGCCCTGGCAGCCTCAGATGAGCTTCTAATCAAAGCACAGAGTTCCAGGAATAAAATTTAGCACATTCCTAAAGATAAACTGAAGGTGGTTTGGGAATGAATATGCCTGAGATGTTAATATTTCCAGAATCTCAAGCTAAAAGCACTTGCTTGTATTTGTTATGTTGAAAACGACACTTGATGGCCTCCTCCCGGAGCCAGTAACTGCGGTGGATGTTTGCTGGGCATCAGGTAAGATGCTGTGCAGTCGTGGTTTTTGACTTCCTTGTTCCTCAATTTTGCCCCTCCTAGGTGCTTCAAGACTTGATACAGTCTAATGAACACTGAGATTAGAGCTCATGAGGATCTTCAGGTCCTTGGATGATCTCCTGACCTCATGCAAAGACAGTCTATAGCTGAAGATCAGGGCACTTGCCCCCGCCCCCATCCACACTATATGAAAGCATGTGTTAGACTTCTTCTTGCCAATACTTAGTTTGGAAATCTTCCTTCAAGAGTATTCACAGGATTGTTAAGACTTCCTATCGTCAAAGTATGCTCCTGATTTTGATGAAAATATTCTTGACCACTTGAGAAATATCTTCTCCCATTGTGAAAAGCTATTGAATAGTTGCTAGGCTCATTCCAGACTTGAAGACCTTAGCACAAACCTCCAAAGATGAGAAGATAAAGTAGAAACAGGAAATGATTGACAAGAAATGAATTCATTTCTTATCTTTGAAGTCATCAACTTGAGCTAAGAGTGGAAAAATTCTATTTAAATTTGGGGGCCAGGTATACACATGTGATTACAAAGTTATCCATCCCATAATTCTTAGGGATAGGGAATGGCATAATCATTGCCTCAAGCAAAGTTAAGCCTTTGTGTTTTATGGAACCGATTTCTGATTTAGTCCTTTGTGGATTATGTTTATCTCCCATGACCTTCAGATGACCTCATCTAAACTGTTGGGACAGAAAGAGTGACGTTGGGCGTGGGCTGATCTACAGTAATTGTTTCTCAGCAGGAGTGTCAAGGAATAAGCCAGTGGACCTGCTCATGATTTTTCATTATTTCTGATATTCCTAGCATCTAATATCTTCATTTTATTAAAAAAAGAAATGGAAAAAAGGATAGCTTCCAAAGAAGAAAATATATAAAATAAACTATCATTCATACTGGACATTATGGCTACTGAAAAGTAAAGCTCATTAGGCACATACTGTTGGATTCCATTCTTATGGCATTCTTGAAAAGACAAAATTGTTGAGATGCAGCAGTGATTGGTGGTAGCTACGGAACAAGGACAGTGAGTGGGATGCAGATTTAAGAAGGAAACATGAAAGGGCTCCTCTGTGGTGATGGATAGTGTGATAGTTGTGCTGGTGGTTACACAAATCTATCCTCTAGGTGATGTCTATTTGCACACACAGAAACAGATGAATGCACATATTCATATATGTGTGTGTGTGTATGTATATGTATGTATATATATATATGAGAGAGAGAG
>CABHPP010149415.1:0-16446 GCA_902168425.1 Peromyscus attwateri
GGATGACTATAAGGGAACAGTCTTTTTTTGGACACAGCAGGGCACTTGCACATATGGGAGGGAGGGAAGGTTGGAGGGGCAGGAGGAGGGAAGCGGGGGTCTATGATTGGTATGTAAAATGAGTAAAAAATTTCTTAAGAAAAAAAGAAATGGTTTAATTTAAGATGAAAGAGCTAGCTAGCAAGAAGCTGAAGCCATAGGCCATACAGTTTGTAATTAATATAAGCTTCTGAATAATTATTTTATAGGTGGCTGTGGGACCTTGGGTGGAAGAGATCTGTCTGGACTGCTGGGCATGGAAGGACTGGAGAAAGTCCAGCTACACTGACCTGCTGTCAATTCTCCTATCCTGCTCAACCTTCTCAGCCTCCTCTGAATTTATATGGTTCTGTTTTGTTCTTGAGTTTGTGTGGAGCAGTTCCAACCTCCAAGGCACAGAGAAGACTCCCAAATGTAATCAACTAAGGTTATTTCCCTGAAAGCAGGGGTAGTACATTTAGGACTTCTTCAAGAAGATACAGAAACAATTTATCCAGAAAAGACATGGGTGAATCATTACGGTAAGAGCCTGCCAAGAGTGTAACACACAGAGACTCCAATCAAAAGGGCCTCAGGTCAGCTATCAATCATAGCGTGTGGCTCAGCTTTGCTGGAGCTTTGTCAAGCAGCTGTGCTGTCTTCACAGCTTTCTCTGTTCCCCTAGGAGATGGGTGTGTCAGGAAAGTAAAATAAATGACACATAGATACATAATAAATAAATAAATAAATTCATTTATTTAAAAACATTCTGGGATTAAAGGTGTGCAGCACCACCCTTACTCCCTGAGTTTCTAAACTAGTGAGAAATTATATGAACTGCCTAGTGTCTCTCTTCTGGGTGTGTGTGTGTGTGTGTGTGTATAAAATACATTTTTAATTTTGCTGTTCTGCTTTAAAAATACTTAAGTCCAGGCTGGGCAGGTTCTGCTCAGCAGCAGTGGGTGGTGAGCTCAGTCCCAGGGGCTAAGCCCAATCCAGACAGCAACATAACTAAACCCCAAGGTCAAACAATAGTTACCTAAATTGTTTCAAAATTTCTCTTCATGGCTTTATTCTCAGTAAGTTATTAACAAGGAGCTTACATCATTTGTTTTTATAGTTGCAGAAAGGGAATTCCAAGCAGGAATTTCCTGAGTCCTGAGTGGGCATGTGTGTGTATTTGCATTTGAGTGGTCTATGGAATCTTGATATGGGGAGTGGATAATGAAACAGGTTTCTGGTGGATGAGGGGTTTATATGTATTCCAGACTCCCGATTAAAACATCAAGAAGAGCTGTGAGGTGGTGGCACGTGCCTTTAGTCCCTGCATTCGGGAGACAGAGCCAGGCGGATCTCTGTGAGTTCGAGGCCAGCCTGGTCTACAGAGTGAGATTCAGGACAGGCTCCAAAGCTACAAAGAGAAACTCTGCCTCAAAAAAAAAAAAAAAAAAAAAAACAGTCAAGAAGAAGAAACCTTCCTGCTTATTGCAGAGATGCAGTGGGGATGGCTGTAAAGGAAAGCTTTAATGCTTCCAGGGAGAGCAAGTACAGGATTTGAATCAGGGCTGCCTGACCCCACAGCAGTCTCACTGTATCAGCGACTCTCACATTCCACTGAGGCCCACACCAGCTCATCTCCCATCAGCCAGCTGTTCACTGCTGCCAGATCTACTCCACCCTCTGTGACGCACTTCAGTTCTTGGCATCCTGGGCTGGGTGGACCAAAAGAGAAGCGTGCCTGGCTTTGAATCTGCAGAGAACTCAGGTGATTCATGAAGGCAGATGTTGTCCTTGAAACCCAGAGCCCTAGTCCAGCTTTTACTAAAGTACCTGCTCCTGGAGGATTTGTTGGGCACCTGTGCAGGTGAGTGCTGGACAGGAAGAGGGACCTCGCTGTGTCTCTGTGCTGTGGGGGGCAGCATGAGGAAACTTGGGGTATGTAAATATGTGTTTATGTGTCTGTTGGTATGTGAGTGTGTGTGTGTCTTTGTGTGTATGTGTCTCTGTGTGTCTATGTGTGCCTGTGTATGTGTGCTGTGTGTTTGTCTGTGTCTGTGTGGTGTGTGTGTGTTTCTCTGTGTGTGTCTATGTCTATGTCTGTGTATGGGATTGTGTGTGTATGTGTGTGTGCGCTGGTGTGTGTCTGTGTCATGTGTGTGTGTCTGTGTATCTGAATATGTGTGTTGTGTGTCTGCATGGTGTGTGTGTTTCTGTGTCTGTGTCGTGTGTGTGTGCTTATATGTTTCTGTGTTATATATGTATTTATGTGTTTCTGCGTGAGTGTGTGTCTTTGTGTGTCCCTGGGTGTTTCTGTGTGTTTGTATCTGTGTTTCTGTGCGTTGTGTGTGTGTGTGTTCGTGTCTGTGTGTGGGTTTTTGTGTCTGTGTATATGTGTCTTGTGTGTATCTGCATGGTGTGTGTGCTTTTGTGTCTGTGTGTCTGTGTGGTGTTTATGTGTTTGTGTGTTTCTGTGCATGTGGTTCTGTGTGAATGTGTGTCTTTGTACGTGTGTCTGTAACAGGGACTATGGGAGTCCAGACCCTTGAAAGCCCTTTCAGGGTCCAGGAAGAATCTGTGACCAGCTGATAATCTAATCTTTGATGATATTAAATGAATCTATGTACATGTAACTCTTTAGTTCATATGCTTTATTTTTTTTGAGTCAGTTTTCTCTCTACACAGTTTCTTTTCTGTTCTCGTACTTAGCTCCTCTCTGTCCCTTCTCCTGTCCTCTCACAACTTTTCCATCTCCATCCTCTTCTTCATCCTCATTCTTTTCCATCTCGGTTCCTTCCCCTCCGTCTCCTGGCACTGGTCTCCGTCTCACCAGCAGCCTGACTCTTCCAATACCAAGCAAAGCTTCCAAGCTCCCGACCAGAGCCATGATAGCTAGCTTCATCCGCAACAGGGATGTGAATAGAGGAGGTGGGGTTGATAAGCCCTGGAGTAAGTCAGAAAGGGAATTTATGTGCTCAAAATACATTCTTATAAGTGGTCAGGTGAAACGTTATGAGTCTATCATAAATGTGCTCAAACTATAATCTCACAGGTGGTTATGTAAAAGATTCTATTAGTCACTAAAACAAAACTGCCTCTCTTTTCCTATGCCGCCATATTACCGGCAGGACTGGGTCACTGCCAGAGCTGGGAAATCTGCCTCACAGCTACATTGCGCCTGGTTTGCTGTTATGGCCGAGGATGCTTGAGAAGAATATCAGATAAATACACTGTTAGGAGTTCTTGGAAGCATACACAGCGTATAAGAAAATCATTGCAGGATTTGGCTAATATGTACACAAAAGCTAAAATATCACCAAGACTTCTTAAGCCATGGATTGACCTTCGGAAAAGTCCTTGACCTTTCCAAGTAATAGCTTTTGTGATAGAAGCAGGATTCCATTACTTTTTCCTGAGACTTGCAGCATGCCTGTGTGTTTCTCTGTGTGTTTGTATCTGTGTTTCTGTGTGTTGCGTGTGTGTCCATATGCTGTACATGTGTCTGTGTCTGTCTGTGTATCTATGTGTCTCTCTCTGTGTGTCTGTGTTTGTGTATCTTGTGTCTGTGTAGTATGTTTGTGTCTGTGTCTCTGTGTGTATATGTCGTTGTGTGTGTGTGTGTGCATGTCTGTGTGTCTCTTTGTGTGTTTCTCTTTGTGTATATGTGTGTATTATCTAGTTGAGTCCCTGGAAAGATGCACATCTGGTAGCCATTTGGAGGAGCTTTCATGTCTAAAGGACACTGACTTTGGGAGGAAGTGTCCTTGGCTGTCCTAGCATAGTGGTATAATCACAGACTCCCGGGAACTTGGTGGGGGCGGATGGCCAATGGTTTCCCAGAGCTGGAAAGCTCCACCCCCAAGAAACTAAGTAAGCTCTGTATCCTGTTCAGTTTGTCACTGCTTTTCACCCTAGCAGAGGTGAACTCTCTCCTGGATTTTTCCTTCCCAATAAATCTATTGAGTGAGGTCTGTTGCAATCGCTCTTTTGCTGGAGCGGAACAGAGCTGTAAACCCCTCCCCTGCTGGAGCAGAGTTCTTACACTCGCATTAAGGAAACCACTCCAAGAGCAAGGGCTGTAACACTTTGCCAGGGAAACCCTGGTCAGACTCTGAGCTGAGTTCGGGGATTGGTGGGATTTCCAGTCCTGAACTTGGTTAGGGACAGGGTGTTCTTTCACTGGCCCTTTTTACCCTAAGTGATAACCACAGCCCAGGGAGGCGTTGGGTCCTCGCTGCTATTTATTTACCGATGTTATTTACAGGGCACAGGAGAACACGAGGTACAACAGGACCCGCTATAAGAGATTCTATTAGGGAAAGGGAAGGATAGACATGAGTAGGCCTCCCGAGAGAAATGTGCAGGGAGGGCAGGGTGGAGTCTGCTTTTATAGGTCACCTCATGGATGCACATATGGGCTTATGTATCTATGCCAGACATGCACATGGCTTCCGTGACCACACTTTGCTCAGATTACTTGACCATGCTATGCACAGATTACAGAGGACGTAAGGCCCTGGAGGGACTAAGCATTTTGCCTGACTGCTGACACCACATGTGCGGTCATGTGACTCCACAAGTGGCTAGGAATAATAACATTCCACCCTCTTTGTTAATATAAAAAGTAAGGGATTAGAGGTGGTGGGTGAATGTGACTTGGAGTGCCGTGTCTCTTGGAACTGCTTCCAGCTGACTTGGTGAGCATCAGTTAATTTTGAGGGGGCAGGGGACTTTTTCCAAGGTAACCGGTTGTTGTCTTGAGGTTGTCTTCACTGCTGTTTTGAGCTCTGGGCAATCATCCAGTGTTGCTTGGATCTTACAAGATGCTGGTGAGGCAGAAATTGAAGTTTAGAAAATATTTTTTCTTAGATCCTGGTACTTGGTGGGGGAGGAGATGAGGAGGGACCCTAAGGATGAGGGAGGGGGTTGCAAGACCGGGAAAGTTTGAATAATACTTATCTGAAGTGGATCTGACCTGACGGGTGGGTCCAAGTCAACTCCCTGGAGCTCAGAAGAATTTTTAAGTTTATGAAGGAGACAAATTTAGACATATTAAGAAGTAACCAAAGGGAATTTAAGATCCTGAGCTTTAGCTATGATATTATAGTGCTGAGTATTCTGCTATCAGAATTTTATTAGTTAGTGTTAAAATTATGGAGTCATATAGCAAAGAGAGACAGGAATCTGGAACTGCTTTATTTTTTCTGTTATTATCAGTTAGGCTTCCTGTCTTCACCTGAGACAAACCTAAAGGCATCTATTTCCTTTCATTATTGCTGTATCACTTCAGCATCCAGGAGACACAGGTGATTGATTGCGGAGGGCAGTTAACAGTAATAAACTTTTATATATTAACGTCTGTTTTGCAGAGTCTAGAACATTTTGAGTATGGGGATGTGAATACTTCTGGAGTGTTAATATTTCTTACCACCTGGATATATTTGATGGTCCTTTCACCTCCAGCTCTATGGCTGATGGTGGTCCTATGAGTCAGCTGAGTAGTTAATTCGAAATTTGAATATGTTATTAGAGACAGAAAGGGAAACTGATGAAGCAGAATGTGACTAGTAGACACAGGAGAATGCAGAGGGGGAATCGAGAAGAAAAATATATGGGGTCCCCAATCCAGTGGGGTTGAGTACAGTTGTGGGATGAAGCCTTATTCTTCTGGAATTGGAAACAGGCAGTTGATATCTGTGCCCTCTAGAACTTAAGAGACCTGGGCCCTGTTTGCATCACTGTGAATGAGGAGGAATTACCCTGGGGGAGGGGTGAGGTAAAAGGTTGTAGGTGAGATAAGTGAATCCAGTGAGGAAAGCCCTTGAGCTTAGCAGCTATGGAGGCCACAAGAATTACCTCTAAGGGTCCCTGCCGTTTAGGGGGAAGCGGGGAGGGGTGCTGGCCTTGGGTGGAAAGAAGGACATGATCCCTGCTGTTGATTGGGGGTGGGCAGGGGTTGTAACATGGCCCGGGTAGGGAGTGGTCAGTAAAATTCCACAGGAGAGAATAGAGGTGATAGAGTAGGGGGTGAGCGGGTGGTCAAGGAGGAGCAAAGGTTTGAATAGAAGGCCGGGGGTTAGAACTCCCATACATGAGTTCAAACAGCGTAATTTAAAGGGGTTGCGTGGAAAGAGCCCAGAGCCTGAAAAGAGCCAGAGGCAACAGTTATACCCAGTAAAGGTGAAGTTCCTGTGATGTCTTAATAAGTATATTTTTAAAGGAGTGGTTAGTCCATTCTACCTTCCCTGAGGATTGAAGATTGTAAGGGATATAGAAATGCTTAGGGATGTTAAAAGCTTTAGGTAGGGTTTGAGAAATCTGGGAGGTAAACCAAACTCTGGGCTATTATCAGACTGGAGAGAGGTGGGGATCCCAAATCAGGGCATAATCTCCTGGAGAAGGAGGTCAGAGACTGTCTGAGCCCATTAACAAACAAACAAACAAACAAACAAATAAATAAACCACCAGGAAAGCCTCCACCCAGCTCAAGAATGAATCTGTTAGGACAAGGAGGTATTTAACTCATTTGGCAGTAGGCATATGGGTAAAATCGAGTTGCCAGTCAGTCCCTGAAAGGGAGCTCCTAGCCTGGTGAGTGAGAAAAGGTTGGCTCTGATATTTGGAACTGGGATCTAGCTTTTGACAAATTTTACAAAAGGCAGTAATAGTTCTTAAGAAATGCAAGTCCTCAGGGGTGGGCTGCAGGTGGGCCTTGACAAAATGAGACAGAGCATGACAATTAGGATGAAAGAGTGGATGTACATAGAACAGAATTTGCCGAGTGTCAGGGGTGGCTGTGAGGATGTGGGTTGTTATGGATTCCCTGTGGTGGGTGGGATGGCTGGAGGGCTGTTGTCCTAGCTGTCTGGTTGACCTGATTATTCTCCTTAGAGATGATGGAGCTGTCCGTCTGATGAGACTGGCAGTGAATAATTCCTATAGCTTTGGGGGATGGGAGGCCTTTAGCATGACCATGATTTGGCCTGAGTTAGATATGGATCCTCCTGTTGGTGTAAGAAGCTCACGTTCTTTCTAGACAGCAGTGTGGGACAGGAGGATATGAAAAGCATATTTAGAGTCTGTGTAAACAATTAGGGATTGTACCTGTGACAACTGGAAGGCACAGGTGAGAGCTATTAGTTCAGCCTGTTGGTTAGCATTGTGAGCAGATAGTGCCTTGGCTTTAACCACCCCAGTATCTGACACTATAGAACAGCCTGCTTTACAGGTCCCCTCATGTAAAAAAGAACTGCCATCTGTGTACCAGATATAAGTGGTCTGAGGCAATGTGCCCTCCTGTATGTGTGAAGGATGGAGCAATAGTTCCTCTAGGGTTTCAGTGCAGAAATGAGATGAGGAGCAGTCGATATTAGGTTGAGGGAAAAGACTTGAGATATTAAGGGGTGGGCAAGTCTGGAAAGTAAGTGTGGCATCTTCCACTAGTACCACTTGGAAAGAAAGAACTTGGGAAGGAGGTAAAGTTTGTAAGTCTTTATAAGTTAAGAGATGGGACAGGTTGTGGTGGGAGAAGATAGTGGTGGGTGGCCCAAAGGTTCGTTTCTTTGATTCATGAATAAGGAGCTCAGCAGCTGCTAAAGCACAAATGCAAGGTGCCTATCCCTGAGTGGTGAGGTCTAGTTTTTTTGACAGGCATGCTACAGGCACAAAGGAGGGTCCCAGCTGGTGTCCTAGGGCTCCAAGGGTGTATCCCTTCCTTTCTGTTACATAGAGGGAGAAGGGATGACTTAGGTCTGGGATGTGAAGTCCTGGGGCCTGAAGGAGAGACTGTTGGAGCTCCGAAAAGGGTTTAGTAGTGGGGTGAAGGCAGGGTTCATGAAGGGAGCCAAGAGCTGCCTCATATAAGGGACAAGCAAGGAGAGAAAAAGATGGGACCCAGGACCATAGGAAGCCAGCTATTCCCAGAAATGATAGAATCTCCTGTTTAGTAGAGGGGACTGCAAGAGACTAGACTAGGTGATTTCTTTCTAAAGTTTCTAAATAGCCTTATGGGTTGGGGTAATGTTTAGACACTGACCTGAGTCAGTGGTGACCTGAGGAGTGGACAGCTGGACCTTTAAGGCAAGACTCTATAACCCCAGCTGGACAAGAAATTTAGGAGAGCAGAGATGTTAGTCTGGCTAATTTGTAATGATAGGCTGCAGAGTAGAATGTCATCTACATACTGTATGAGTTTAGAGTCAGGGAGAGACAAAGAGGGTAAGTGAGAGGCTAGGCCTGACCAAATAGATGTGGGTTGTCTCTGAATCCCTATATCAAGACAGTCCAGGTCAGCTGCATGGACAGGTGAGTGTCAGGGTCAGTCCAGGTGAAAGGGAAGGTATGTTGAGACTGAGGGATGAGAGGAATATAGAAGAAAGCATTGTTGAGATCCAGAACTGAGAAATGGGATGTTCCTGAGGGGATAGAGGAGATGTGTAGTTGGAAGTTTTTCTGAGTCTCACCTGGTCTGCAGCCACTCAGACCCAAGTAAACACACAGAGGCTTCTATTAATTAAAACTGCTTGGCCATTAGCTCAGGCCTACCACTGACTAGCTCTTACATTTAAACCCAGCCCATTTCTGTTAATCTATATGTTGCCACATGTTCCATGACTTTACCTGTCTGTCATTACATGCTGCTTCCTGGATGGTGGGCTGGCATCTCCTACATCAGCCTTCCTCTTCCCAGAATTCTCCTTGTCTGCTTATTCTGCCTATAATTCTTGCCTGGCTACTGGCCAGTCAGCGTTTTATTAAACCAGTGTACAAGGGCATTATCCCACAGCAGAGAGGGGTGTGTGAGGATTGGGTACCACAGGATAGATTGGGACCACTGCAGAATTAATGAGCTGGAGGTCTTGAACCAGGCAGTAGGTTCCATTAGACTTCTCAACTGCAAATACAGGGTTGTTAAAAGGAGAAGAGGTCAGGCGAAGTAGCTTTTTTCTTAGAAGGTCAGAGATGATAGGTCTAAGCCTCTTAAGGCTCTGGAGTGAGAGAGGCTACCAAGCTTGAGTGATATACTGGGTAGGGTCCTGTAACTGGATAATAATGGGGGAATGGTGCCTAGCAATAGAAGGGTTTGGGGTATCACAGACTTGGGGGTCTACCTGAGAGGCTGGCAAGGGAAATGACACGTTAGAGCTAATGGGGTGGGTGGCTAGGAGGAGAGGAGCTGCTACTGAGTCTGGTGTCAGGCAAATGGGGGAGCAAATGAAATAGAAGCTCCTACCTTGGCTAAAAAACCTTTTCCCATTAGTGGCACAGGGCTAATTGGCACAACCACAAAGGTGTGGGTAATAGGGATAACCCTGAAAATACAATTAAGTGGTGGGGACTGATGGTGTATGTAAGGCTGTCCCCCTACCGTGACAATAGGGAGACAAGAAGAAGAGGTGGGTCCCCAAAACTCCCTCAGGATCTAGTAAGTTGTCCAGGTGCCCACAAAGAAGGAAATGGAACACCCTGATACTGGAATGGCTACCCAAGGCTCCCTGTGGGAGATGACAGGTGTCAGGTCCGAACCTGGGCACCTTCAATTGTCCATGGCCAAGCCTAGAAGGTCACCTGGAGGGTGGTCTGCATTTGATGTTCCCATGCTGTGAGGTGCACGGGGGAAGTCAACTGACCTATGTCCCTCTTGGTGGTACTTTGGACACAGACCAGGCAGCCCACACAGAGCAGGACAACTATGAGCCCAATGGCCTTCTGGACCACATTTAAAACAAACAAGGACCTGAGAGTACTTGGGCAGTCGCCGCAGGTGGTTGGATGGCCTCGGCAGCATTTGGTATTTCTCTTTGGGGCTTTCTCATCTCTCCCATGGTACATCTTAAAAGCCAGCACTAAGACGTTTGCCTGTGGGGTCTGGGATCTTCTCTCCAGACATTTAAGCTTAGCTCTAATGCTGGGGAAGCTCTGTGAAAAAAATGGGTCATAAGGAGCTGTCTGCCCTCTGGGCTCTCAGGATCTAGATTAGAATATTGTAAGAGGGCCTTTGTAAGTCGTTCTAGAAATTGAGGTGGATTTTCCTGTCTGTCTTGAACTATGTCATGAAGCTATTCATAGTTTACTGGTTTGTGGGCAGCCTTTCTAAGACCTGCTATGAGGCAGGTCATAAACTGATCCCTAGCTAGAGAGCCACCCGGGGTATTATACTCCCATCACGGATCCCGAAAGGGGACCACCTCAGCCCTGGGAAGACATGCTGCATTAGTCTGGTGGACCTTGTCTGCATGTATCCCAGCCCGTCCCTGTAGATGAATTTCTATATGGTCTTATTAAATAAAAAGCACAGAACCAAATATAGGGTGAAAGCCTTAGATCAGGTAAATAGGGAAAGCCACCAGCCAACCTTACCTCACCAACTCTGCAGCTTCCAAATGTGAGTTACTTCCTGTCAACCCACGCCTGTATTGCCCTGCTGTTCTGCCCTCTCATTGGCTCTCTTAGCCCAGCTACTTTACTTCCTCTTCCTACACAGCTCTGCCACTTTCTGTCTGTCTGTACAGACCTCCAAGTCTCTATGGTTGATACTGGGATTAAAGGTGTGTCACCACACTTGGCTCTGTTCCCGAGTGTGGCCTTGAACACACAGAGACCCTGCCTGCTAAGTGATAGGACTAAGGGTGTGTGCTACCTGACTTTTTTGTTTACTATGGTGGCTGGCTCTCCCCTGATCTCCAGGCAAGCTTCATTAAAGCACAAATAAATTATCACCACATTTTAGCACAAATAAAAATATCATCACATGTTCCCAAACTCATCTGCACTCCTCAGGAAGTAGGTTGTTAGTTAGGATCATGTATATATCATGAAAGGTGAGATTATAAGATTGAGTGATATATAGGAATTCTTTAATAAAAGAAGTAGAGTTAGATGCATAAGAACCCATTTTTTTTTTCTAGCTGAGAGAGTTCTGCCAGTGGGAAAGGGACATGTACCTTAACCAGTTCATCCACCCTGGCTACCTCTCACAGGGGAGGATGGCTGCCAGGTTGGCCTGACTGGGGTGGGGTTCCTTAGCAGCTCAAGAACTCATGACAGGAAGAATAAACGTGAGAGCCAGAGTCAGGCAGTTGAATCGGCCCAGAGCCAGAGAGGAAGAAGGAGCTGGAGGAGTCAAAGGAACAGTCCATGCAGGAGAGGAAGGAGCAGGAGGTCAGAAAGGTGGGGGTTCACTAGCAGGGTCTAGAGTAGTGGTGCGGGTTCCTCTGGTTCAGGTTGCACAGCTAGGAGCACATGGGCAGGTGAACAGGAGTCAAGGAGAGAGGGTTTGGAGCTGAGATGGAAAAAGGCTGGGATACAAGGTAACTCTTTCCATTTGCCCATTCGCTGACAGAAGTTAGATAACTCCCATAAAATACCAGGGTCCAAGGAGCCATTATGTAGCCATTTTTTATTGTTATCTAAGGGATATTTAGGCCATTTTTTAGGCAGAGGCAGATAAGCTTAGAAGTCTGTAAGTACGGCATTAAGCTGAGAGGTTTGAGGGTTTCTAAAAGGCTCCCCAGAGGATATGTGGGGCTTATGGGATTTGAGTCCTTATTTCCCATGGCTGTGGCAGAGAGAAGAAAAAAAAATAAATGAGATCCAATAGTTTTAATATCTCAGGTGTCCCGGGGATTAATTAAGGATTAAGAATTGCACAAGTTGCTCAGTATTCCATTGAGAAAAGAGCAAGGGCTGGGGTGGTAGCCTGAAGGACAAGGGTCCAAGAAACAAGACAAGAATGAAAAATGAGGCCTCAGACCACAGTCGTGGAGAATGACCAGGGGTGATAGCCAGCGATTAAACCTGATTGTGGAAATTATGAAGTTGTCTTGTTATGCCCAAAACACCCACAGGGAGACCACCAAAGACCAAGGATGTCCAGAATGCAAAAGCAAGGTTTATTTCCATTTCAAGTCGCATGACAGGGAACTCGTCTCAAGCACTCACTCGTCTCAGTGCAGCAAGGCAGCGGGGAGTTGCTCTTTCTTTGTGAGGCTGGTTTTTTAAAGGCAAAAACCATGAGTCCCTCCAGGTTGTGGGAGAGTTAGTAAGGGTACAATTTTAATTGGCTAAATCTTTCCAGGCCTCCGTGTTATCTTATTTTAGTTTGTCCATTTGCTCTGTTAGACCTTTTACAGCCTGTCTCCGGAGTTGAGAAGTGCCATCTTTGGTGTCCAGACATCCCGTGGTTAATCAGTCACCACCAAATGGCCTGGCTTTTGTCCGGAATTTGGGGCACTCTTGTTAATTTGTTGCTACCAGATGGCTGTACTTTTAAGTTCCTGGGGCTGGCACCATCATTTCTGGGAGCTTGAAACTGGCCTGGGTCTATCTACATTAAGAAATCTTTGTCTAAGCTTCCTTCTTCATCTTAGAGAATAGAGTGAGGGTCTCACAGTCTGATTTAGTGTAAGACTGCAGGGCAATGCAGGACGCTGCTCTGGGAGTCTGGAGTCTGCAGCAGCCACTGTGCTTCACTGCACCTCTCTTTTTCTATGCTGTCAAATCCCCTGCTGTAGTAGAGGGAAATCCAGAAAAAACAATTAGGCTTTTCTTGTATAATACTAGAGGGACCAGCCTTAATATTATACAGCCCAGGGGCTCGGGAGAGAGAAAAACAAACGGTGAGGACTATTTTTGGGAAATAGAATCTCAGCACACCAAGCTCTTTAGTCCATTCACTTTAATTCTCTGGAATAACATCCCGTTTTCATAGCTTCAGTTCTGCTCTCCTGCCTAGCTCCTTTCTTGCCTGATTTCTCTCTATGTTTATCTACTGCTCCCTCTAAGTTCTGTCTTAATTCTCTCGTCTTAATTCTGCCTCATCTAGGTCCTTTTCATCTCATTCTTACCCAGCTAGTACTTCCCCATCTGACTCTTCCTCATCTTCCATCTCATCCACATGTTCTCTCTGGTCAAAATCCTCCTTATCCTTCTCTGTTCTCCATCTCTCCATCCTCTCCAAGTCTCTCTGGAGTCCAGTTATAAACCGAAGCAATAGCAATCCCCTGGTCGAGCAAGGTCACCAGGCTTGAATTCTCCGGGGTCATAAAGGGAGGTAAGAATTTTCCTCATGCAGTGACCACCAGGCTTCCAGGGTCAAACAGAGGGGTGATAAGAATCACATAGAGGGCTGTAATTGTTAATTATCATTTGCAACCCAAAAGGGAAGTGACTAATGGGGGAAATGAATTAACTAAAGGCTAAATTTGGGTAATATCTAAGAAGAGGGATCTTATGTGCTCCACTATAGTCTTAAACGTGATTGGTAGAAAATGTTAAGAATCTATAAGTTGCTACATAAATGGAGAAAATAAAACTGTCTTCTTTTTTCCTGTGACTCCTATCTGTCCAAGCTATCTGCTGATTTTCTGCAGGGTGGGGGAAGTGTGCTCAGTTGCTAGGCAGCCTGTGTACAGCTAGATGCCTCTGGTGATAGTTAAAGGGAGATCTGGAACTAGAGGTAAGATTTGGGAAAGGAGGAAGTAAAGCTTAATTGGCACATTTGCCAGGCCTTCTCAAACGGGTAGTCTGGACGCTTAAGTCTGTTCTTAGAGAGTACAGAGGTGTCTCTGACAAGGTACTTTCCTCCATCTGGGGATGGATCTGGCTGGATGCCACCAATGATGATAATTACAGGGAGGCTTGAACTGGGGTTCTGGCTGTGCATAGCTGTCAGCACAGAAAGTTATCTAAATATTCCTTTAGTAGAGGGGAAATGGCGCCCAATAAATGATGGAAAAGCTACAATAGCACACAAGAAACTCATAGCAGGAAATGGCTGATAATCAAAAGCCAAATATCACCACTGACTCCTTGAGCCTCAGCTTGACCTCTGGAAAGCCCTTGGCTTCTTCCAGGTATTAGCTTTGTTATAATCAGCTGAAATCCAACTTTGTATATTTTTGTGGCTTACAGCTGGCTTTTTTGTTCAAAATACTTTATCCTGGGTCTCAAGTCCCTCCAGCTTTCCAGAAATGAAGTGCAGAAAGCTTTAACAGGAGCCTTAATGATCCTGTGTGTGATGAACTAGGAGGGGCACTTGGCTCCCCTAGAGGAGTAGGAGCCATTTCAGGGGATTTTAAAACCACATCATTAAAAAGGAAACTTCTTCCTCATCCTATGAGGCATCAGGAAGTAAAAATAATTCAATAATTGACACTGCCTCTTTGTTCTCAGGACTTTTATTGATATTTTTTGATTTTTAATTTTTATATTTTGTTCCCATGTTTTGGAGTAAACCAACCATATTTATATGGGTGCTGAACTACAATTTAAAGTTGTTAACCAACTTTATGACATGGGTCTAAGCAATCTCCTATCAAATTCCACAGTGCAAACACATTAATATGAAACTCACATCACCCTTGTAGGTGATATTCTGTTTTTAAACTTTCACCTAAGCTGGGCAGGTAGTGGGACATGACTTTAATGTTGAGTTGAGGACCAGGCATGGGAAATAGAGAAAATGGGAGCTAAATAAGACAAAAGAAATAGTTGATGCCTTATGCCAATCAAGTTTATCAAGAAGTGTAACATCTTATACACTTTTTGCAGGATAAAAATGGCAAAGGTCAGCGGAGAATTAAGTCAATGTTTGAAAAAGAACAGAGGATACTACAGACACAGCTCCCTTAGGACTGACAACCACAGCCCAGAGGGAGGAGTTGGGTCCCTGGAAACTGCAACCTTGACTCCAAGGCACTGGCTCCAGTATAGTTCCAGCCTTGCCAAGCCTACTCCTGGACAAGGACACAACCCCAAAGTTCCCTTTGTCTTTCATCAGGGCCTCTGAGGAAGTCTTGAATTGATCTGGCTCCTCACAGTATTATAGTGGCCCTGTCTGTCTCCCACCATGGAGATGAAGGGGACTTACGGCAAGTGAAGGGACCAAGCAAATGGGGCAGTGTGGGGAGGATGTGCACAGGAGAACCCAGGCAGGTGTAGGCAGAAGGCAGATGAAGTTAAGCGGGCAGCTGAATCATTCTGACGGGCCTTCCACGGTCCACGTTCTGCTAGAGTTTACATAAGATTGTTTAGATATATGGAAGATTAAACCAATCGATCCCAGAACCCAGTACAGCCCAGCTCAGTTTCCTCAGTGGTAAATTTTTGAGGTTTTAGTTGTCTCTGTCAACGTCTCATTCTGTGAAAACCCTAGAGCCTGTCATCCTCCTGCTTCAGCCACTCAAGCACGTATGCATCCACCCCAAATACAAGTTCATTTCTTTTAAATTTGTTAATGTATTTTTATGTGTACAGATGCGTTGTCTACATGTTTGTATGTCCAACACATGCATGCAGTGCCCTCAGAGGCCAGAAGAGGATGTTGGATCCCCTGGAACTGGAATTACAGAGGGTTGTTAGCTACCACCTGGGTGCTGGGAACCAAATACCATTTCTTTTCTAGAGAAGTCAGTGTTCTTAACCACTGAGCTATCTCTCCAGCCCTTAGGTTAATTTCTTAAATATTTTAGAGAGCTTGACAGGTTTTTCATAATTTTTTTTAGTTCAATGATTTTATATTTTCTTTTTTGTTTTGTTTACCTTCTTAATTTTTTATTATTTTTTTTCATTTATTTATTTGGGAGCACAGCTCATGCTGTTCATATCTACCTATGAGACATTGAGGCATGGTATAGTCTGGTTTCAATCTCTCAAGGCAGAGCTGACTGTGGGAACCCATGAACTTATCTCCCCAGGACCCCAGCAGACCAAGCCCTTCTGGGAGATTTGTGCACCCAGAGCTGATCAAGTTAAGACTTTCTTGAAGGACATGTGTCCTGCTCAGCTCCAGAGATACCTAACTTCCTTGAGGAACTTTCTGCTAGATATAGGTACTGACTGTCACCAGGGTTGGTTCATAGCACCCAGGGGAATATTCCTGTGGCCAAGAGGCTCGCTCCTACCCAAGGTACTTGTGGGAGTCCATGGGGTTAGTGTCAATAGAACTTTTTGTGAAGTGAGTATTTGGTGCAATGTGTGTGTGTGTGTGTGTGTGTGTGTGTGTGTGTGTGTGTGTGTGTGTTTCTCTGTTACTCTCTGAGAAGGGGGCAGGAGAGCTCTTGAGGTGATAATGATGGGAGAGGTATGTATGAAAACAAGCAATAAGAAAGGGAAGCAGAAGTAGTATCCCTTACACCAGAGAGGTTGAGAGGAGCCATGATGGGTGTGGGGACCAAGTGAAGGGGAAGTGGGGAAGGCGTTGCAGAAGGGAAGTGTCTGGACAAGGGTGGACAAGGAGTCAGTAGACTCAAGGACACTGTTTCAAATTTACTCTGGGTTTACCAAACATGTTGTGGTATGCTCACACTCCATTGTCCAAATTCTACTACAGTTGGAATAAGAATGTTGGGTTTTGTTTGTTTTTTCCCAATTTAATTTCTTATTGATTTTTTGTGGATTTCATATTATGATCTTGATATCACTCATCTCTCT
>CABHPP010149416.1:0-54893 GCA_902168425.1 Peromyscus attwateri
TGGCTGATATGTAAAATTAAATTAAATTATAAAAGAAAAAAAAAAGAATCCAGAAACCTTATTTCCATCATGAAAAATAAAATTCTGGCATTCTTGTTTACATGAATGTATGAGGTTATTTGAATATTTCCAACCATTCCTAATTCAGAGGAAGATGGGAAAGAGAAGGGACTGAGGTCCCCACTTTGCCCTCTCTGAATCTAGTAGTTAAGAACCCAGTCATGTTGCTGGTACCCTCGAATTGTTTAATCTTGTGGACTTTACTTTGTATTTCTAAGACTTGGTTTTCTTATCTGGAAAATGTGGTTAGTAACAGTACTTATTAAATTTTTGAAGAAAAATTAATGCAAAGCACTTAATATAGTATGGCTACATAGAAACTCTTCATGAAATATTAGTAATCAAAGAATTGTACTAAGTAGGGGCAAGTTCACTTCCCTAAACTCAAGTTTCACTTCTTTCTCTGAACTTCTCATTTCCTCTGAAATCTACATTATAATGATCATTTCTGTATGAAACAGGAACTAACCAAAGGGCATCAGGACAGGGTCCCTAGGGAGAAGCCGGGTAAAACCCGATTTCTGCGCTACTGTACAGTGATCTGGGCTCCTACAACAACACAGGCATCTTTCCATTTGGGATGTGGATAGTCAGCAGCTAGAATGAAATGAAGGATTAAAAAAAACCCAGGTAAGGAAAAGGAGGAAAGGGGAATGTGGGAAGGGAACGAACAGTGGAGTGACCTTGTTGGAGGTGGATCTAGAAGTAGGGCAGTTTAAAAGGGAGAAGGTAAGTGGTGTGGAGTAGAGTGGGTGGAATGAGAAAGGAGAAGAAAACAGGATGGGGACAATGAAACAAGACCAAGAGGTAAGATGACATGTGGGTTAAGAATCCAGCAGGTGCAACTCGTTGACTATTGTAGAGTGTTTATGCTTTAAAGACATTTGCATTATAAATTGTAGCTGGAAGAGAACATTACAAACTCGAAGTTGGAGATTCTGATAAAGCAGCCGCCTAGACTTCTGGACTCCTTAAACTGTAAAATGTGAAAGGTGAGCCCACGGGGTTAGAATTTTATTACACAATCAAAGTATCTAAGAATTGGAAGCGTCCACTGTGCTTGCTAGTTTTATATCAAGGCATTTGGGAAGGGGGAACCTCAATTGAGAAAATGCCTCCATAAGATTGGGCTTTGTGGAGCCTGTGAGGCATTTTCTTAGTGATTGATGTGGGAAGGCCTAGTGCACTGCGGGTGGTTCCACCCCTGGGCTGGCGTTTTTTAGGTTCTACAAGAACACAAGATGAGCAAGACATGAGGAGCAAGCCAGCGGGCACTCCTCCATTGCTTTCATGGCCCTTGAATTAGCTTCTGCCACCAGATTCCTGCTCAGTTTGTGTTCCTACCCTGACTGCCTCCAGTGATGAACTATGACATGAAAATGTAAGCAAAATACACCTCTTCGTCCCCAAATTGCTTTTGCTCCTGGTATTTCATCACAGCAATAATAACCCCAAGAAAGTAGCTCTATGTGAGAATTTCTTCAGCAACACATTTGACATACAGTCATGCAGGCCCAATACAGACATGCAGGCCTGTCTTAGAGAGGGTTTTTATTGCTGAGAAAAGACACCATGACCATGGCAACTCTTATAAGGAAAACATTTAATTGAGGAGGCTCACTTACAGTTTTAGAAGTTTAGTCCATTACCATAATGGTGAGGAGCATGGCGGTATGCAGGCAGAGGTGGTGCTGGAGGAATAGTTGAGAGTCCTACATCTTGCAGGCAACAGGAAGTCAACTGACAGTCACACTGAGAGAAGCTTGAGCAAAAGAGACCTCAAAGCCCACCCCCACAGTGACACACTTCCTCCAACAAGGCCACACCTCCTAATAGTGCCATTCCCTTTGGGGGCCATTTTCTTTCAAACCACCACAAGGCCCAATATAGACATTCCTATTAGCAGGAGTTCATAAAAATCAACTCATCCTTAACTGGACAACTCCAACAGAGATACAAATGTCTTCTCATAGCTTTTACACTAATCCTAACACCATTAGTCAATGCAATGATTTCCCATTCCTTTGTTACAGATCTTCAAACACTGGCTAGACATCTGAAATCCCACAATACTGCAAAGTTTACCTCACTTTGATGACTTGAGACTTTTCTCTATGCTGAATTACAAATATTCTGTGTCAGTCAAGCATTACAATATATAATTTTTAATTAAATATTTTCATATGATATATAATATATCTTGATCATGTTTTCCCCATCTACCAACTCCTCACAGATGATCCCATCTCCCTACCACCCAAATTTATGTTTTTTCTCTCTCAAAAGAAGAACCAAAAACAAAAAACAAAAACCAGAAACAAACTAAATGAAGAAACAACACCTCCCACAAAACAAAAACAAACAAAAAAACAGAAAAATCAAAACAGGAAGAAGATCAATAAGACAAAAAAAAATGCCCAAAGAAAAAACAATTTAAAAAAATCCACAAAGATACCACTAGGATTGTTTCATGTTGGCCATCTACTCTTGGGCATGAGGCCAGCCTTGGACTATGGTTGATATATCCATTAAGACTCCACTGGAGAGAACTGATTTTCCCATTGCCAGTGGGTATCAATTGCAGATGTCTTCTTGGATAGATTGAGAGCCTGTGTCCACTTCCCCTTCTCAGCATTGGGACTCTGTCTGTATTGCACCCGTGTAGAGCTTTTGTGTGCTGCCACAGTCTCTGTGAGTTCATACATGCATCAGTCCTGTTGTGTCTGAAAAAGAACGCTACCTTGTAGTCATTCACCACCTCTGCCTCTTACAATCTTTATTCCTCCTCTTCTGCATAGGTTTCTGAGGCCTGAGGGGAGAGGGTTGATGATGACATCACATTTAGGACTGAATGCTCCAGTATCTCACACTCTCTTCACATTTGTCCACTTGTGAGTTACTGTGGTAATTCTCTTTCTTCTACTGCAAGAAGCTTCTGTGATGATGGCTGAGCAAGACACTGATATATGGCTATATGTCATCAGGAGTCATTTTATTGCTATGTTCTTTTAGCACAATAATAGTACTAGGTTTCCCCCCAGGTCCATGGTCTATCTAGTTTCAGGTTCTTGGCCATTATAGTAGTGTCAAGTATAAGTTCTAGTTTGTGAAGTGAGCCTTAAATCCAGTCAGAAAATGGTGGTTACTCCCGCAACATTTGTGAGACTATTACACCAGTGTATCTTGCAGGTAGGTAACCATTGTAGCTAGCAGGGTTTGTAGCTGGGTAATATTGATTACCTTCCAGGACCATGAATTCCAGTCAGTAAGGGTGAATTCTCTAGTTATCCACAAGCTCAACTTCTCCATGTTACATGACATAAGAAAGTTATTATTATCTTCAGCAACAGGGACTTACCACCATCATGGAGAAACCAATACCCTTGGCAATAACCTGCTTGGGAGATTCCATGGGATCCCTTTGGCCAGTGACTCAACAAAATGTACCCCACTAGTGGCACTGGAAGTTTTACTTGGTGGCATAAAAAATTTCAGTTTTAAAAATCTTGTCCCATTTTGCAGGCTGCCACTTTGTCCGAATGATGGTGTCCCTTGCCATGCAGAAGATTTTCAGTTTCACGAGGTCCCCTTTATTAATTGTTGTTCTTAGTACCTGTGCTATTGGTGTGCTGTACATAAAGTCTTTCCTGTGCCAATGAGTTCAAGACTATTCCCCACTTTTTCTTCAATCAGTTTTAAGGTATCTGGCCTTGTGTTGAGATCCTTGATTCATTTGGAGTTGGGTTTTATGTAGCATGATAAATATGGATATATTTGCATTCTTCTACATGCAGCCATCCAGTTTGACAAGTACTGTTTGTTGAAGATGTCTTTCCCAGTGTGTGTTTTCAACTTCTTTGTCAAAATCCAGTTGTCCACGGGTGTGTGGACTTATGTCTAGGTCTTCAGTTCAATTTCATCCATCAGTTTGTCTGTTTTTATGTCAACACCATGCTATGTTATTACTACAGCTCTGTAGTACAACTTGAAATCAGGGATGGTGATCCCTTCAGCAGTTCTCTTATTATACAGAAATGTTTTGGCTATCCTGATTGCTTTGTGTTTGCATATGAAGCTGAAAACTGTTTTGTTTTGTTTTTCAATTCCTGTGAAGAATTGTACTGTGCTCTTGATAGTTATTGCACTGAATCCCAAGATTGTTTTTGCTAGGATGACCATTTTTACAATATTAATCCTACCAATCCATGAGCATGGGAGATCTTCCCATCTTCTGATGTCTTCTTCAATTTCTTCTTTTCTTTTTTTTAAACATAATTCTTTATTGATTCTTTGGGAATTTCAAATCATACACCCTAATCCCACTCACCTCCCAGCTCCTCCATATCTGCCTCTGACCCCTGCAGCACCACCCCCCAAATTAATTAAAAAAGAAAACAAATGAACAACAACAACAACAACAAAACAACCCTCCTCGCTCCTCCTTCCAGCACCTCTTCATTCATCCTAGTGGCATCAGGAGCTGTGGTGTGTCACACAGTGCACCATTTTGTCCAATAAGTCCCACCCACAACATGTTCATTGCAATGAGTCGTCATTGTTCTGGCTCAAGGCCTCTGGCACACCATCATCACTGGACCCTCACTGAAATTCCTCTCGGATGTCCTGCTATTGTCCTGAGTCATGGAGATCCTGCAATTATTGTTCTGTGGGACCAGTCCCTTCAAGTACTCTAGCAGATCATAGAAGATGTGGTAGATGTTAGGGTGGGACAACCCAAGGCCCAGGATGTGGGTCTGGGTGGTAACTGAGCTGGTAGGTCAGAGCCACTGGGACCACTGGGACAGCTCCCTCCGGTGAGGGGCACAGACAGCTCTCCTAGGCCCATGCCACTGGGGCCAGCTCACCCGAGTGCAGGGCCCAGCCTCTCATGGGGGGTGGGGTGGGACAGGGCCAGTTCTCCTGCTTCAGTGTTCAGCAAGGGGCAGGAGCAGCTAACCTAGGGTCAGTGAGGGGCAGAGCCAGCTCAGCACAGCCATTGGATTCCAACACCCATGGTTCCTATTACCCCTGTGGTAACACTCGCTGTGGACGTCATCACAGACTCCAGCTGCAGCAGGAACACAGGTCCATATGTTCCCTTTGCAGCAGCTTGGGTCTGGATGTCACCATGGCCCTGGCAATAGCACAGGCCACCCAGATCAGTATGGCCCCTGGTGGCAGCAAGGCCCTTGGGCACCAATATGGTATCAGGTGGCTGTCTAGTCCCTGGGCATCTGCTCAGTCCCCAGTGACAGCAGGAGCCATGGACTGTAGATGTAATTCTAAATGGTCTTATTAAATAAGAAACACAGAGCCAAATAAAAAGCTAAAAGCACAGAGATTGAGCAGTAGCCAAGAGCTAAGACCACCTTATCTTACCACTCGCTGCCGTCCTTCCCCTGACAGAGAGAGACCTTCTTCCTGTGTCCCGTCTTTATTGTCTTTCTGTTCTGCCTTCTCATTGGTTCTAAACCCAGTCACATGACTTCCTCATCACTGCCTGTCTATACAGACCTCCAGGTCTCTATGGTTCCTACTGAGATTTAAGGTTCGGGTCACCACTTGGCTGTGTCCTTGAACACACAGAGATTCTGCCTGCCATGTGATCAGATTAAGGGCATGTGCCACCACCGCTGGACTTCTGCTAAATGACTTGCTCTTAGCTCTGATCTCCAGGCAACTTTATTAACATACAAATAAAATCACATTTTGGCACAAATAAAATATCACCATATTTCCCCCTTCTAATCTAATAAAAAGAAAAAAGGAAAAAGTTATAACTAATATAGAAAAACTATATACAATAAGTACAATAACTATATACAGTATATACAAGCAATAAATACCTAAACAATGTCTAGTCCACTTGCATTTGACAAATTCAGAGAAAATAATTCCTTTATCTATCCTATTTTGGTAAGTCCAAAATGTATATGATTCACTTTCTATCCTAACTTATATTTCTAACAGAGAACTATCTTCTAATGTCTTTCAAATTTATACACTTACACCTCCTTAGTGAATTTCTTTTCTGAAATTCTTAACAAGGAAAACTATAACTATAACTATCTAATCTTTAACAATAACTATCTAATCTTCAACTCTCTCAGAGACCTAAGAAGGAAATAATATTACCTAAAAAAACAAAAACAGGAAGTGCACTCAAGCGGCTTCCAAAAAAGTTGTAAGTTGACAGAAATAGCCAGCTGCCTGGACAGTCACCCAAGGTTTCTCCGCAGCGTTGAGGCATCATCTTCAGCCTATAGGCTTAGAGTATCTGACAGACTCATTTGTGAAGTAGGATGTACACAAGGTTAACAGTTCGACCTCACATTTGGTGAGAGTAGTCCATGTACCAAAAACACCTGAATTCCACTAGTGTCCTGTAATGATTCAGGATTTTAAATTCTGGAAATTGTTGATGTTTTTTGAATTCAGTTGTCCATTCTTCTTGGCTTGTGTGTGTGGCTTCATCTCGGCATCCTGTTTTTCTCCTCATCCCTCTATTAAATGCCAATCTACCATTGAGAGGTTAGACTCTGTCAGCTTAGTTACTCTTTCAAGAATAACTGTTTCAGCTGCTATTCCATTGCACATCAGAAGCCATCGGTCTACTGCCAGTTCAGCTGCCTTCAAAGAAAGGGGCGCTGTACCTTTTCCAGATTGTAAAGGCCACTTCAGGGATGGTGCCATATTGTCCTGGCCTCAGAAGATGCCTTTTTTTTTCTGGGGTCCCTAACACTCACTGGTTTCTGTGCTGGGGTCCCTAACAGATCTACTTAAGCTTGACTTCAGAGTTTTGGAAAGTAGTTACTATTGAAGAGAATTGAGTATTCCATCATAGTAATATAAAAATTAACAAATATATTGTCTCTTCTCTCAAGGCACTTAAGACACATCTTAATGAGAATAACATTATTAAAATGTATTAAATTAGAGATCAAGAAACTGAAGTAAACAGAAGTTTAAAAACTTGTACAAATAAGAAATAAACTTGTACAAATAAGAAGGAAGTGGCAGTTATGATTTGTGTTAATTGAATGTTTTTTTGTATTATTATATTTCTTATTGTCTTTTAAACTATGTGTGTTTATATTTTCTGAGGATATTGACCTAGAATTTGACTATGTACCCTTAACTTAGTACAGTCTATTTGGAATCAATTTAACTGCCCATATAATATGATAATCTTACAATAATAACTTCCTTTTCCCTCTTTTGGCTTTGGGTTATTCTTATGATACTTTTTATTTATACCTGCCTTAAGCCCCCAAGTACATTGCCATTAGTTTTTATTAAGATAGCAAAATTCTTTTTAGAGGGATTTAAATGAGGATAGAATCTTATGTATTTTCCATGGAGCTACCATTTCTAGTACCTTCCATTTCTTTATCTAGATCCATATTTCTGCATGAGATCTTCTCCATTCTGCCTGAAGGATTTCTTTTAACGTTTCTTGCAGTGCAGGTCTGTGATAAAAGAAGATGCCTTTTGTTAAAGCCATAACCACACTTGTCTTGGCAAGAATCAGTAGTCCTTTGTTTCATGTCCTGTCTGTCCATTTTGTCCTGTTTGTCAGCAGTCGATTCGAGGATACTTTGTTGTCCAGTGGCTAACTTTTGCCACAATGAAAGTTAACTTCATATGCAGTTTCTTCAAAGCCCATATTTTCTCTGAAGTAGATTGGTACTGCCAGGAGTCAACATGTCTCATAGTCATAAAAAAGAAAAAATTTCTAAGTTATTAAAACATTTTAAATGCCATAATCTGTAGCTCTCTGAAGGGTTTGAAGATGACCTGTCTATCTAAAATATATCTGCTTGATCTTGAAAACATACCTAATATGACTACCAGTTCGAGTGTAATGTCTAACTACTAACTTTCATTTCCTTATATCCTAATAGTTGGTAATAATAACATTCAAGGATCAGCAAATTGCATTACATTGTTAAATGAACAGTATAAATATAATATCTTGAACAAGATTAGAAATATATATATATAGCATTTTCTAACAATATCAATCTCAATATATATAATTTATATACAAAAATCCAATCCAATGTAAAGGATTTAAAACTAGTAGTTGTCTTTTAAAAGTAGATTCAATAATCTATCTTTTTATCTATATCACATCTATATCTTCTCTTTATTCTTCTGAGTAGATTCAATAATCTACCCTCTATTCTATCATTTCTGTATATATATTTTTTAAAACAAGAACCTTAAATCTAATCTCCTTTGCTTAGCCCTTTTCCTAACCCTTAACAACAACTTGTAACCAACCCTCCTAAACAATGAAAATTATCCCAGACCCAAAACCCATTAAAAGACCAAAAAACCACCCGTCCCACACCACCTCTTTGGGAATGTGGACGTCGTATTCTTAAAATTGCTTCCTGCTGGATATGGGTGAAGGCATCTTTATTCTGAAAAGAAAAATTTTGGGTTAATTGTCAAATTCTAGGAAAAGTAGCTATATCCTTTGTTGTCCAGTCTGTGCATAATACCAAAGTTCAGGGTTTATCTCAAGTCCTTATTCAAGTAGTCTTTGAAACTGGATCATCTCAGCTAGCCATCTCAAAATTGCTCTGAGCAGTTTGTAGTCCAAAGCTGATTTGTAGATGATGTTTGTCAGCTTAGTGGTATTATTATTGTCCACATGGAATTGTTGTTGTTGTGGGGCCTCATCTTCTTCCTGGAGACTTCAGATTTGATGTTAGGCCTGGCCATGATTTCCTGCAGAAAACTGATAGTAACTCGAACACAAAGACATGTATAGGCAGCTAATTGAAGCCTTTTTTCTAGAATTAGTTAGTATTCTATATCTTTACATTAATATCTTAACAAAGTTTAATATATATATTAATCTTATAAATTTTGATATAAAATTCATACTTTAAGAAAAGATTAAAGAATCAGAATAGAATCAAAGAATTAAGATTAGTAGCAATAGAATAGTCCCTTAAATTTTTTGTTTGTTTGTTTGCTGCTGGGTCATGGACCCAGACATTGCTTATGGCAGCAACATGGCCCCATGTGGCAGCACAGGCCACTCAGATTGGCATGACCCCAGTGGCAGCATGCTCTTGGACACCAACATGGCCACAGGATGTGGCCTAGGCCCCAGTCATCTGTGTAGCCTTTGGTGGCACCATGGGCCACAGATATCACAGACCCTGACTGTGGTAGGATCATGGACCCAGACATGGTTCTAGGCAGCAGCCCAGGCTCAGATGTCACCATGGCCCCAGGTGGGAGCACAAGCCACTCAGATTGATATGGCTCCCCACAACAGAGTGGCTCTTGGACACCAACATGGCCCCAGGTGGTTGCCCACACCCCTAGCATCAGCGTGTCCTTCAATGGTATCAGAAGCCACAGACATCAACACAGACCCTGGGTATGGTAGGGCTATGGACCCAGACATGCCTCCTAGCTGCAGCTCAGGCCTGGACATCACCATGGCACCTTGTGGCAGCACAGGCCACTCAGGTCTATATGGCCCTGGCTGCAGTATGACCCTCAGGTACCCACCTGGCCTCAGGTAACAGCCCAGACCCCAAGTATTTGCATGGCATTCGGTGGTATTGGGGTCATAGATATCAACCCAGACCCTGGCTGCAATAGGGCCATGGACCCAGATATGGCCCTATGCTGCAGTCCAGACTCAGATGTATTGGAGAAATTATTAAGGCCATTCCACATAGTTAACAGGGAGGTTTATTTTGTGGAGTAACTTACAAGTGAAGGGATTGGTTACAGGGTCTGGGAAAGGTGTAGCGCAGTCCAGCAGTGTTCTCTGGAGAACTCTGCTCAGTCTACCTCCAGCATCCAGGGTCCAGGAACCAAGAGAGCCGGTGCATCCGGATCTCGGGTCTTCAGGGTCCTCTCTTGGCCCTGCCTTGTAGGCGTGACAGTTACCGAAGCCTCAATGGGGGTTGGAACTTCCAGATCAAAGCTGGAATGGCTAACCACTACACAGATGTCACCATGACCCCGAGTGGCAGCACAGGCCATCCAGATTAGCATGGCCATGGTGGCAGCATGGTCCTTGGACACCAACATGGACTTAGGTGTCTGACCAGAACCTGGTCATCCACACGGCCTTCAGTGGTTACTGAAGCCACAGACATCAACACAGACCCTGGCTGCTACAGGGCCATGCACCTAGACATGACCCCAGGCAGCAGGCCAGGCCCCAGATAACACCCTGGTCCCAGGTGGCAAGCAGACCGCCAACGTCAGCCCATTCCTCCCCACGCTAGCATCTTCAGACCTGCCTCATACCACAGCACACCAACCATTCTGTCCCTCTCTCTTTCCCATTTCTCCACCATATACTTGCTCATCATAATGGCACCCACCTAAACAGCGCTACAAGGAACCGGGTGGGCCTGTGGATGCTTTAGTCAGGCCGGACCCACTAGGACTCAGGCTGCCCCATGGGTGTCTTTCACCCATCTGAATCTCATCCTTCTTCAGTTTCTATATTCAATGTCTTAAAGTTTTTATTATTCAAGTCTATCACTTGATTGGCTAGAGTTATCCAAATGTATTTTTGAGGCTGTTTTGAAGGTACTGTTTCCATGATTTCCTTCTCACCCTGCTTGTCATTTTTGCATAATAAGAAGGCTATGAAATTTTGTGTGTGTGTTAATTTTGTATCCTGCTACTTTGCTGAAAGTGTTTATCAGTTGGAGAGGATTCCTAGTGGAGTTCTTATAGCCTTCAATCATAAAACCATATCATCTGCATATAAGATACTTTGACTTCTTGTATCCCCTTGACATCCTTCTGTTGTCTTATTGCTCTAGCTAAGAACTTCAAGTACTATATTGAATAGGCATGGAGCAAGCAGACATCCTTGTCTTGCTCATTAGAGGGAATGCTTTGATTTTTCTCTCTGTTTAGATCGATGTTGGCTATTGGTCTGCTGTAAACTGTCTTTATTATATTAAGGTATGTTTCTTGTATCTCTAGTCTTTTCAGGACTGTTATCATAAAGAGATGTTAGATTTTGTCAAAGGCCTTTTCTGCATCCAATGAGGTGATCGTGTGGTTTTTGTTTTTCATTCTTTTTATGTGGTGGATTATATTTATTGATTTGTGTATGTTGAACCATCCCTGCATCTTTGTCATGAAGCCAACCTGATCATGGTAGATAGTCTTTTTTTTTTTAAGTTTTTTGTTGTTGTTGTTTTTAAGATTTATCTATTTATTATGTACACAGAAGAGGGTGCCAGATCTCATTACAGATGGTTGTGAGCCACCATGTGAGTGCTGGGAATTGAACTCAGGACCTCTGGAAGAGCAGTTGGTGCTCTTAACCTCCGAGCCATCTCTCCAGCCCCGAATAATCTTTTTGATGTATTCCGGAATTCAGTTTGTAAATATTTTATTGAGAATATTTGCATCCATAATAGATAATGATCTATAGTTTTTTTTTTGTTGGTTCTTCTTATGGTTTTTGATAGCAGGGTAATAGCGGCTTGATAAAAAGAATTAGGAAATGTTTCTTCATTTTCTACTTTATGGAATAATTTGAGGAATATTGGAGTTAATTCTTTTTCTAAGGTCTGATAAAATTCCAAGCTGAATCTATCTGACCTGGGCTGATTTTTGTTGAGAGAGAGTAGAGATTTTTAAACTATGTCCTTATGATTTTCTGGATTTCCTCATGTCTATTGTAAGGTCCCCTTTTTATCTTTATTATATTAATTTAGACATCTCTCTGTATCTTTCAGTTAATTTTGCTAAGGGTTTCTCAATCTTATTGATCTTCTCAAAGAACCACCTCTTTGTCTCAGTGATTCTTTGAATTGGTCTTAGTTTTGTTTTGTTTCTTTCTTTTCTTTTTTTCATTGACTTCAGTTCTGAGTTGGATTATTTCTTACTTTCTACTCTTTTGGGGTGCTCTTTCTTATTTCTTCTTGTTGTTCTTGAGCTTTCAGGAGTGTCACTAAGTTTTTAATGTAAGATCTCCAGTTGTTGTCATTTTTAATGCAGGCACTCAGTGCTGTGAACGTGCATCGTGGAACCATCTTCACTGAAGCCTGTGGGGCTGGGTGGGTCGTGTTTTCATTTTCATTTTCAAATTCTAAAAAGGTTTTACGCTCCTTGTGGAGTTCTTTCTTGGCCCATTTTTCACTCAGAAGTAAGTTGTTCATTTTCCAAAAGTTTGTGTACTTTCTGTTGTTATTGATATCCAACTTTAATCCATGGTGGTCAGGGAGATGCAAGGTTTTATTCCAATTTTCATATATTGATGGAAACCTGCTCTGTCTCCAAATATGTGGTCAACTTTGGACAAAGTTCCATGAGCTGTAAGAAGAAGGTATGTTCTTTTGCGCTTGGGCGAAATGTCTGTGGATGTCGGCTAGTTCCATCTGACTTATGGTACTATTTCACTCTAGGATTTCTCCGCTTAGTTTTTGTCTGGATGGCCTGTCTGCTGGTGAGAATGTGCTATTAAAGTCTCCCACTATCACTATGTGAGGGTCAATATGTTATTTTAGCTGCAGTAGTGTTTCTTTTATGCACTTACGTGTCTTGTGTTTGCTTTATAGATGTTTATAATTGCAATATCCTCTTGGAGGATTTTTCTTTGAGTATGTAGTGTCTGTCCTATGCTAGCTCTTCTGATTCATTTTGGTTTGGAGTCTGTTTTGCCAGCTATTAAAATAACTGTGCCTGTTTGCATCTAGGATCCATTTGCTTGGAATATCTTTTTCCATCCTTTTACCCATCCTTGATGTTGATGTGTGTTTCTTGGATGCAGCAGAAAAATGGATCATGGTTTTTCAATCCAGTCCATTATTCTGCATCTTTTTATTGGGGAAATAAGAAAGATAACATTGATATTTCTTAATTAGCGGTATTTATTTGCTCCCTTTTTTTGATGCTGTGCTGTGAATGTTTAGTTATCCTCTTCAGATTCAATTTTTCCTTCTAGTCTGTTCTGTAGAGTGGAATTGATAGAGAGAAACTGCTTAAATTTGGTTTTATCATGGAATGGTTTTCTTTCCCCATCAATTGTAATTGATAGTTTTGCTGAATCTAATGGTCTCAGCTGGCGCCTGTGGTCTCTAAGAGTTTTTAGAACATCCATCCAGGCCCTTCTGGCTGTAAGAGTCTCATTGAGAAGTCAGGTGTTATTCTAATGTACCTACCTTTATATTTGATGCCCCCCACCCCATGTAGCTTTTGATGCCCTTTTTTGTTCAGTATATTTATGATTTTACTTATTATATGTTGGGTGTAATTTCTTTTCTGGTCCTATTTGGTGTTCTATATACTTTTTTGTACCTTGCTATGCAATTCTTACTTTAGACTGGAACATTTTCTTCTTTGATTTTGTTAAAAATATTTTCTATTCAAAATATATTTAAATTTTAAAATTAAATAAGAAGAACTATAACAATGATTTTTTTCTGTGCCTTTGGCCTGAGTTTCTCTTTCCCCCATACCTATCATTTGTAGGTTTGGGTCTTTTCATAGTATCTCAGATTTCCTGGGTGTTTTGTGCCTGGACTTTTTAGATTTAATAGTTTCTTTGGCTGAACTATTTCTTGTACCTCCACTTCAACATCTCAGATTCTTCCATCCGTGTCTTTTTATCATTTATTTCTTTTTTTATCACGTATTTATTTTTGGAATCATCCTTCTGTCTACTGTGAATATGTATTACTTTCATTGGTTAATAAAGAAGTTGATTGGCCTATAACCAGGATAAAGTTAGGTGGGACAATCAAACTGAGGACACTGAGATGAAGTAAAGTGGAGTCAGAGGAAACACCAGCCAGCCACCAAGGAAGCAGAATGTATAGCAGGGTAACAAGCCATAAACCACATGGTAAAGCATAGATAAGAAATATGGGTTAATCTAAGTGTAAGAATTAGCTAGTAAGAAGCCTGAGCTATCGGCTGAGCATTTATAAGTAATATTAAGCCTCTGAGTGGCTATTTGGTAACTGGTGGGCTGGAGAGAAACATCTGACTACACTTTAATACAATGTATTCTGATTACATTGTATTACTGATTACAGTTTCCCCTCCACCAACCTCTCCCAGATACTCTCCAACTTTCCTTCCACCCAATTCCACACCTTCTTTCTCTACTTCTTTAGAAAAAAAAAAGCAAACAAACCAGAATTTAAAAAATCAACAACAACAAAAGATAAGGCATAAGAAACACACATACACAGGCACACACACAAACAATACCCACAAAAACAAAAAATCAGAAACTATAATATACAAACAAAAGGCCAAAAAAAGAAAAAAAAAATGCCCAAAGTAATTTGAGACAAAACATCTACAAAATATCATAGAGCTTATTTTCTGTTGGCTATCAACTCCTAGGAATGGAGCCTACCCTTTAAGTGAGACTCCAGTGGCAAAAACCAGTAAATAAGTAAGTAAATAAATAAGTAAATAAAAATAAGACAAAGCAAAACCTATTTCTCCTTTGCAAGTGGCCATGAATTGCAGATAGCTTTGTGGTTATGGATGGGACCATCGCCCACTTTCTTCTTTCAGCACTGGACCCCATCTGGCTTGAATCTGTGCAGGCCCATGCATGCTGCCACAGTTTCTGTGGGTTAATTTGTGCATCGGTCCTGTTGTGTCTAGAAGATACTGTTTCCTTGGCAGCATACATCCATCTCCTTTCACAATCTTTTTCCTCTTCCACATATCTTACTGAGCCCTGAGGAGAGGATTTTGGTGAAGACATCCCATTTAGGACTGAGTGCTCCAAAGTCTTTCACTCTCTGCATGTTGTCCAGTTGTGGGTCTCTGTGTTAGTTCCCATCTACTGAATAGGAAGCTCTTCTGATGATGGCTGAGTGCAGCACTGATCTATGGGTATAGCGGGATTTAATTAGGAGTCATTTTTATTGCTATGTTCCTTTAGCAAAACAATAGCATTTCATTTTCCCCTAGACCTATGGCCTATCTAATCTCAGGTCACCACCCAAGGAGTATCAGTCATGAGTTCTATCCAGTAGAGTAGGCTTTAACTCCAAGCAGATATTTGTTGGTTACTTCCACAGCTTTTGTGCCACTGCTGTACTAAGATATCATGCAGGCAGGTCACCATTGTATATCGCAGGGTTTGTATCTGGGTTGGTTACCTTTCTCCTCTGGTAATATGCAGAGTACCTTTCAATGCCATTAACACTAGCCAGTAGGAGTGAAGGCTTTAGGTAGGCACAAGCTCTACTTCTCTGTGTTCAATGAGGTATGCAAATGCTGTTATCAGCAATAGGGCATTACCATCAGCTTGTAAAGGGTAACCAAAATCCTTGGCAATAGCCTTGAGTTGTTTGAGTTGTTCCTATTGGGCCATGTCTTAGTTAGGGTTTCTGTTGCTGTGAAGAGACACCCATGACCATGGCAACTCTAAAAAGGGAAAACATTTAATGGGGTAGCTCACTTACAGTTTAGAGGTTCAGCCCATTAACATCATGGTGGGACATGGTGGCATGCAGGCAGACATGGTGCTGGAGAAGTAGCTGAGATAGCTGAGAGTCCTACATCTTGAAGGCAATAGGAAGTGGTCTGAGACACTGAGTGGCATCTTGAGCATATGAGACCTCAAAGCCCACCTCCACAGTGACACACTCCCTCCAACAAGACCACATCTACTTCAACAAGGCCACACCTTCTAACAGTGCCACTCCTTTTGGGGGTCATTTTCTTTCAAACCATCACAGGCTCCTTTGGCCCATAACTCAATTAGATGAAATCCATTCCTGGCAATAGATGTTTCACTTGGTGGTAAAAGATGTCTACTTGGGGCATTTTCCCCCCTGCTAGTTGGTGACTCCAATTAGATTTCTTTCATATATGCATATATGTTTAAGAAGCTTTTACAGTAGCAGGTTTCTATACGACGCCCCCCAATGACCCTTGGTGTTCGTTGTTCCTCTTGTATTCCCTCCTTACTTCCCTCCTCCCCCCCCATTAAATCCTCCTGTTCCAGTCTTCTCCCTGTCTCTCCATAACTGTATATGCTACTTCCCCTTCCTTGAGATCCCCCCTTCCTCCCAGTCCCTTTCTCTGTATCTAACTTCTGTGACTTATGGATTATAGCATGCCTACCAATAATTTACAAGGTAACATCCACATGAGTACATACCATATTTGTCATTTGGGGTCTGGGTTACCTCACTCGGGATGATTTTTTTTCTAGCTCTATCCATTTACTGCTGGCGGTGGTGGTGCACGTCTTTAATCCCAGCACTCGAGAAGCAGAGGCAGACAATCTCTGTGAGTTCGAGGCCAGCCTGGTCTACAAAGCAAGTTCCAGGACAGCTCCAAAAGCTACACAGAGAAACCCTGTCTTGGAAAAAAACAACAACAACAAAAAAAAACAAAACAAAAAACAAAAAACATAAAAACAAAACCAAAACCAAATTCTCCTGACTGGGTCGTTTTGGTCTATCCATTTACCTGCCAATTTCATGGTTTTGTTTTTTATGAGCAAAATAATATTCCTTTATGTAAATGTACCACATTTTCATTATTCATTCTTCTGTTGATGGACATCTGGGCTATTTCTACTTTGTGGCTACTATGAGTAGAACAGCAAAGAACATAGATGAACAAATGTCTCTGTAGTAGAGTGTAAAGTGAAAGGGCGCTGGTTACCGTGTGGAAAGGTCACAGTCATGACAGAACCCAGTGGTACCTTCTAAAGCTTTATTAGGAGAAGGAGAGAGAGAGAGCCAGACCTAGCAGAAGGGAAACACAGATAGAGAGATGCAGAGAGAGACACAGAGAGTGAGCTTGGGGGTGCATGACCGGCTTTTAGGCTGGGACGCAGTCGCCTGCTGATGATGTAATAAGGCGCCAGACAAGATCCCCGAGCTGTGCATATACAGAATCCTTACATAAAGTCCTTTGGATATATGCCCAGGAGTGGTACAGGGAGATCTTGAGGTTATTCCCAGCTTTCTAAGGAACCACCACACTGATTTCCATAGTGGCTGTATAAGTTTATACTCCTAACAGCAATGAAAAAGGATAAGGGGAACCCCTTTACCCACATCCTTGACAGCGTGTTCTCTCTCTCTCTCTCTCTCTCTCTCTCTCTCTCTCTCTCTCTCTCAGATCTTGGCCATTCTGACCTTGGTAAGTTGGAATCTCAAGGTCGTTTTGATTTGCATTTCCCCTGAGGACTAAGGATGTTGAACATTTCTTTAAGTGTTTTTCAGCCATTTGTGGTTCATCCTTTGAGAACCCACTGTTTAGTTCTATGTATAAAGCTTTCATCAAAGGCAACCTGTGATTCAGCTAACCCTCCCCTTGGCTTGCACATGTCTCTGTGGAATACTGTGGAGCAATCTGATAGCCAGAAGGAAACACCTTTAGATGAGCTTTTTCTGAAAGTACGCTCAGGGGACAGCTCCCAGCCCTTAGGACCTCTAAAGTTCCAGGCAAGGCCTGGCACTCCCAGTTACACAACTCTGTCCTTTAAATATACCAAACTGTAAAATAAAGTTGTTCACTTCTTTCTGAAAAAGAAATCCTGACAGTCTGTATGACTCTCTGCCTTCATGGTCGTTGATCTTTGTCAGGTCCAAAGGAAATTCCATCTCTCCAAATTCTGGTGGTTAGACAAAAGCCAACATTCCTTAGGAACTTGTGAAGCCGGTTCCCCTCTACAAAAGGAGCCATTTCCCTGATCACTGGCAATAGCATCCCAAAACACATGCTGGGCTCCAGGCTCCCTCAGTATCATAAGTACCTAGCTCTCCTCACCACCCCCTACCCTAAACTACTCCAGTCCATGGGCTTCCCTTCCCTCAGCCACTCACTTCTTATAACCCTACTATTTCAGCTATGTCTTTGTCTTCATCGCTCAACCCCCCACCCACCCCCCCTCACCCCAGCTTTAACCACACCTACAGTAGTCACACCTTCACTCTATAGACTCCTCTCTTCCAAGAACTCCAAGTTTTAGTTTTTGCTATGCTGCATGTAGCTATTTTCAATTGGGTTATTGGTCTTCTTAATGTCCAGTTTTTTTTTTAAAGTTCTTTATATATTATTTTAGATACTAACCCTTTATCACATGTGTAATTGTTAAAGATCTTTTTCCATTTTGCAGGCTTCCACTTTGCCTGAATGATGGTGTCCCTTGCCATACAGAAGATTTTCAGCTTCAAGAGGTCCCATTTATTATTAATTGTTGTTCTTAGCACCTCTACTGTTCATAAAGTCCACTCCTGTGCCAATGAGTTCAAGACTATTCCCCACTTTCTCTTCTATGAAATTCAGGGTATCTGTCATTGAGGTCCCTGATACACAGAGAGTTGAGTTTTGGACTGGGTGATGATATAGATCTCTTTATCTTCTTCTACATGCAGCTATCCAGGCTGACAAGCACCATTTGTTAAGGATGCTTTTTTTCAGTATGTATTTTCAGGTTTCTTTTTATTTTTATTTTTTGGTCAAAATTCAGGTGTTCATAGGTATGTGGACTTAAGTCTGCATCTTAAATCTCATTCCATCGATGTGTCTGTTTTTATGCCAATACTTGCCTTTTTTTTTTTTTTTATACTTTAGCTCTGTAGCACAACTTGAAATCCGGGATGTGGTATCTCCAGCATTTCTTTTATTTTTCAGAATTGTTTTAGCTATCCTGGTATGTGTGTGTGTGTGTGTGTGTGTGTGTGTGTGTGTGTGTGTGTGTGTGTGTTTGCATATGAAGCTGAGAACTATGTTTGGAATTTTGATGGGGATTGTGTTGAATCTGAAGACTGCTTTTGGTAGGATGCCTATTTTCACTGTATTAGCCCTTCTGATCCATGAGCATGGGAAATCTTTCAGCTTCTTGTGTTTTCTTCAGTTTCTTTATTCATTGTCTTAAAGTTTTTACTACATTGTCTTTCACTTGCTAGGTTAGAGTTATCACAAGATACTTTATTTTTCCTGAGGCTGTTGTGAAAGACATTGTTTCCCAATTTCTTTCTCCATCTGTTTGTCATTAGGGTATGGGAAGGCTACTGATTTTTAAATTTTGTATTGTGCTACTTTGCTGCAAGTGTTTATTAGCTGTAGAAGTTTCCTGTATGGGGTTTTAGGGCCTTTAATATATAAATGTATATCTGAAGCTAAAGGTACTCTGCCTTCCTCTTGTTTGTATCCCCTTGGTCTCCTTCGGTGTCTTATTGCTGCCGTTGAGACTGCAAGTACTACATTCAATAGGTAGGAAAAGGGGGGCTTGTTCCTTCCTGGTTTTAGTGGAAATTCTCTGAGTTTCTGTTTAGGTTGATGTTGGCTGTGGGCTTGCTGTAAACTGCCTTTATTATGTTAAGGTATGCCCTTTGTATCTCTAGTCCTTCCAGGCCTTTTATCAAAAAGGGATGTCTAGATGACCTGTCTATTGGCAAGAGTGGGGTATTAAAGTCACCCACTATTACTGTGTGAGGGTCAACATATGATTTAAGCCATGGTAGTGTTTTTGGTTTGGTTTTGTTTTGTTTTATAAGCCCTGGGTCTCTTGTGGTTAGTGCATGAATGTTTATATCCTGTCCACCCCAAGAGTCCACCCCAGGGATTTGGAAGTGTTGTGGGGAGGAGGAGTCCCTGCAAGTAGGTTGCAATAAGACAAAGAATAATCTGGAGAGACAGGATAAAAGGGCTATGGGGACCCAGACTCTGTAACAAGAGTTGGAGTCTCCTGTGAACTGAGTTGAGGTGGGAGGAGGGGCCTGCAAGCATGTGGTTGTTGGTTTCCAGAAGAGGCATATTGTCTTGGCTGTTCATGTTTGTGGTTTTGTCCTGGCATCTAGGCATCTGGAGTCATTATGTTTGGAGTCTTTCTTTGCATAAGTATTTGGTATTGTCTCTTTTTGGTGTGGATTCTCTCCTTTGGTTGCTGTTGCCCACTCTGTATCCTAGGCACAAGGGATCCTTGGTAGAGAATGTCTCTGCACGTCGGCAAGCAACATAAAGAATGGAAATGGGCTAGAAGAGAAGGCTGAGAGGACCACAGTAAAGAGTTATGAGGATCTCGGGTCTGCACCAAGAAATGGAGTCTCCAGGGAACGGAAGTGGGGCTGAGAGCAGGATTCCTGCAGACAGAGTGCTATAGGACTAAGAGTGAGTCCGGAGAGACAGAGTGGAGGACAGAAATTATAGTGAAAATCTACTGTGTCTCAGGCTCTGTGAGTTCATATGTGCATCGGTCGGTCCTGCTGCATTTAAGCCTTGGTGTTCTCCATCTCCTCTGGCTTTTAGAATCTTTCTACCTCTTCTTCCATGGGCTTCCCTGAGCCCTGTGTGGAGGGATTTGATGGAGACATCTCACTTAAGACTGAGTATTCCAATGTCTCTCACTCCCTGCACATTGTCCAGTTGTGGGTCTCTGTGTTTGTTCCCATCTACTGCAGAAGGAAGCTTCCCTGATGATGGCTGAGCAAGACACTGACCTATGAGTAGAGCAGAATGTCATTGAATGTCATTATGTGTCATCTTATTGCTATGTGACTTAAACAGAACAGTAGAGTTTTGTTTTCCCCTAGGTCCCTGAGCTATGTAGTCTCAGGTTCTTATACAGATTGTTTTTTTGCAACTTAGGTCAGGGAGGGCATTTACATGGGGAAGACTTTAACAAGCTTTCTGTGAAGATGAAGCCATGATAGAAAGGACAAGTAACACTGGAAAAAGTAGGAAGATACGGTGAAAATTCACATTCCAAGAATTAAAGGTGACCCAACTCCAGTCTGCCCTTGGCTGCTTGCCAGGATCATGACTTTCTCTTGGACCCTTGCTCTCCCCTTGGAATTCACCAGACCCTGTACCCCCATCCTACTGGCAATCCTCTAGCCAGCCCACGTGGTGCAGAGATGTAGATAACCTATCCGCACATCCTGTCAGAGCTCTACCAAACTCCAGGCACCCTTTGGCTGCTTGTGCCAGGTCCACACTCCAGGCTCAGCCAGGTCCACGTATCTTGTGCTTTGGCCCAGCCTAATGAGTCTGTTGGGGGAAGATGCTGCTGAATCCTCCCCAACTCCCAGACCTACACTAGGTTTGACAAACAGTGCTTGGCCCAGCCTGATCAGTCCTGTCTGTCTGAATCTTTCCTGATCTTCAGGTTCAGGCCAGATAGCACACCCTGTGCACCAGCTCAGCCTGCTGTGTCCACCTCAGACACACAACCAACACAAGAAGCAGATATGTCTAAGTCTCAGCATAAAACAATATGAAAGGTCAAGGTGGTATGTTCCCCTCAATATCCACCAGTCCTACAGAAATGTTCTCCAGTGAGAATTGCCCAGATGAACTCCAGAACACAGAATTAAAAAAAAAATCATAAGTATCATCAAAGACTTCAAGAGTATAAAGACACAAACAGATCAATGAACATAAAGAGAATGAATTCAAAGAGAATAAATGCCTGAGTGATGTTCAAGAAAACATAAACACAAGGCTGGGTGTAATAACAAAGATAATTCAGGATTTGAGAACTAAACTCAATAAAGAGATAGAAACAGGGACGAGAACTCAAGCTAGCATGAAGGTTAAATCGAAGAACCCAATCACCCGACTAGAAAACTCACTGGAAAGCCTTACAAGTATAATGACTCAAATAGAAGACAGAATATCAGGACTTGAAGATAAAGTAGAGGAGTTAGGCCACACAAAGAAAGAATCTGAAAACAATTTAAAAGACACAGGAAATGAATAAACAGAAAATGAGGACACTAGGAAAAGACCAACTCTTCAAATTAGAGTCATAGGTAAGGGGGAAAACAATGCACAGACCAGACCTTTAACAAGATCATAGAAGAAAACTTTTCCAAACTAAGGAAAGACACAGCCATACAGATGCAAGATGCACACAGAGCCCCAACTAGACAAGACCAGAATAGAAATTTCTTATAGCATACTAGTTAAAACACTAACTATATAGAACAAAGAAAGAGTATTAAAAGCTCCGAGAAAAATACAAGTCACATATAGAGGAAAACTCATCAGAATGTCACCTGATTTCTCAATGGGAACTTAAAAGCCAGAAGAACCGGGAGCAATGAATTCCAACTAAAAGACCATGACTGCCAACCTAGATTACTGTACTCAAGAAAACTATCTGCCATAGTAGAAGGAGAAAAAAAAAAACAACCTTTTCATGAACTAAACATGCTAAAATAATTATATCCAGCAGACAACCCAAAGCAGAACTCAAGAAGCAATACTTTGGAATGGAGAGAGGAAAAAGTTCAATGAAGGACCTTTAGAAAGAAAGAAAGAAAAAAATCCCAAAGCCATGACTATTGAAATACAAATTACAATTAAGAACACAAATAGCAAAAAAAGAAAACCTACAAAAACAAAAACAAAACAAAACAAATATCAAAATGACTGTAACCAATACATACCTTTCAATAATAACTTTACATGCTGATAGCCTTAACTCTTCAATCAAAAGACACAGACTGACTGAATGGATTAAGAAATCCATTTTCAGGGGCTGAGAGATGGCTCAGTGGTTGAGAGCACTGGCTGTTCTTCCAGAGGATCTGGGTTCAATTCCCAGCATGCACATGGCAGCTCACATCTGTCTGTAACTCCAGTTCCAGGGGATCTGACACCTTCACACCAATGCACATAAAATAAATTTTAAAAAATCCATTTTCTTCTGATTACAAGAAACTCATCTTAGAATTAAAGATAGATACCACTTGAAAGCCTGGGAAAAATCATTCCAATCAATCATATGGTATTAGGAAACAAGCAGATGTCTCTTTCCTAATATTGGGCAAAATAGACTTCAAACTAAAACTAATCAGAAGAGACAAAGAAGGCTATTTCATTCTAATTAAGGGAACAATTAACCAAGAAGGCATTATGTATAGCCCTAAGTACATGTGCATCAAACTCTGGAGCACCCAGTTTCATAAAGCGCCTCCTACTGGATTAAAGTTAATGTCAACCCATTAATAATAAGTGATTTCAATACTCCCACTTTCTCTAGTGCACACAAAGGTAATCTGAACAAAAAATAACAAAGAAATGGTATCATACATCAAACGGATTTAACAGATATCTAGAGAACATCCTACACCAACACCAAGAATATACGCTCTTCTCAGAAGCCTGTAAAAGCTTCTCCAAAATAGACCACATCCTGCAACACAAAAGAAATTCTAGAAAAACTGAAATAGTTCCATGTATTCTATTTGGCCACAGTGCAATAAAACTTAAAATGGACAGCAAACAAATCTCTATTAAGTACACAAACTAATGGAGATTCAACAACGCATCACTGAATGATGAATGGGTCAAAGAAGAAATAAGAAAAGAAAAAATATCCTGGAACTAAATAAAAATAAAAATACAACACAACAGAAACTCTGTCCTTATTTTAAAAATATATCAGAAAGAGCACAGAAAAGACTTACTAAGGCAACCCAGGAAGATGGAAAAACAAGAATAAACCAATCCAAATTCATGAGATAGCAAGAAATAAATACCAAAGCAGAAATCAATGAGATAGAAACAAAACAATACAAGAATCAGTGGGTCTAAGAGCTGGCTCATGGAGAAGATAAACAAGAAAATCAACAGAACCTTGGCCCAACTAGTCCAAAGAAAGAGAGGACTCAAATTAACAGGATCATAAATAAACCAAGAAACAAGGACACGAAAGAAATTCAGAATATACATGGGAATACTTTAATACCATGCACTCCATTAATTTGAAAAATCTAGAAGAAATGGATATATTTCTACATTCATCCAAAGCACCCAAGTTAAACCAAGAAAAGATCAACAACCTAAACAGACCCATAACACATGAGGAGATTGAAACAGTGATAAAAAGCCTTCCCGTTGTCCTTTTACTAAGTTGTTGCTGCCTTTTAAGCCACTGCTGTCTGAATCAGCAACTGCAACTCGGCGGCTACCAGCAACTGCTTCAGCTGCAAAAGCCACAGCCTGAGCCGGGCGGTGGTGGCGCACGCCTTTAATCCCAGCACTCGGGAGGCAGAGGCAGGCGGATCTCTGTGAATTCGAGGCCAGCCTGGGCTACCAAGTGAGTTCCAGGAAAGGCACAAAGCTACACAGAGAAACCCTGTCTCGAAAAACCAAAAAAAAAAAAAAAAAAAAGCCACAGCCTGAGGGGATTCTGTTCCTCAGACGCCAACTCTTGCAAAGCTACCAAGGGAACTTAGCTAAATCTCTGCCCCTCCAAAGAACTCAAAATTCAAAGGTTAAGGTGGAATTCTGCTCCTCAGAGAGTCTGAAGAGCAAGTAGCTTACAAGTCCTCCAAAAAGCCCTCATGCTTCTCCTCGCCCCTCCTTGAAAACCCTTCTCCCCCTGGCACTTCCCTACCACTTCCTGTCAGCTAGTTGCTGACTCAGCCTCCTGACCGCAGAAGAATTTTATTTAATCAAACACATTTTTACATCATTAAACAAATGTTCCAGAGCATAAACAAAAGTAACACACCTTAACATAATATTCTACAACACCTTCCAACTGAAAAAAAAAAAATCCCATGCCAAGGTAGAGTCTTGCAAAGAAGATCTATATCCAATGCTTCCTAAATTATTATTATTATTACTATTATTATTATTTTGGATTTTGGGGACAGGATTTCTCTGTGTAACAGCCTTGACTGTCCTCCAATTCACTTTGTAGACCAGGCTGGCCTCAAACTCACAGAGATCTGCCTGCATCTGCCTCCCTAATGCTGGGATTAAAGGCGTGCACCACCATGCCTAGCTAAAATTATTTTAAAGAATAGAAGCAGTAGGAACACTTCCAAACACTTTCTATGAAGCTAGTATCACTCTAATATCCAAACAAGGTAAAGATAACACACACACACACACACACACACACACACACACACACACACAAAGAAAAACCAAAACCAAAACAACAACAACAAAACTACAGACCAATAAGACAATGAACATAAAATCAAATATCCTCAATAAAATCATTGCAAACTGAATAAAGACAAATATAAGAAATATTATCTATCAAGACCAAGTTGGATTTATCACAGACATTCAGGGATGGTCAACATATGAAAATCACTATAGATGTACTAGGTCACACAAATAAGCTTAATGACAAAAATCCCATGATCATTTCAATAGCTGCAGAAAAAGTCTTTGACAAAATTCAACATGCCTTCCTGATAAAGTGCTAAAGGTAGTGGGAAGGAATGACCTTAATGCCATAAAGGCTATATATGACAAACCCACAGTCAACATCCTAAGTGGGGAAAAACTCAAAGCAATACCATTCAAATCAGGAATGAGACAAGGCTGTCCATGATCCCCACTCCTCTTCAGTATAGTATCTGAAGCACAAGCTGGAGCAATCAGGCAAGAGAAGGAAATTAAAGGGGTATAAATAGGAAAGAAGTAAAACTATCCTTATTTGCAGATGATATGATATTCCAAAAATTCCACCAAAAGATTTTCTAGAAATGATCAACAATTTCAGCAAGGTGGCAAAATATAAAGTAAACTTGTAAAAATCAATAGCTTTTTTATATGCCAACAATTAACATGCTGAGAAAGGTATCATAGACATATTCCCATTCACAATAGTGTCAAAGAAAATGAAATATCTAGGAATAAACCTAAATAAGGAGATAAAAGGTGTCTACAATGGAAACACTGAAGAAAGAGATTAAGAAAGACATTGGCCTAGACATTGGAGCAGGACATCTCATGCTCATGGATCCATAGAATTAATGCTGTGAAAACAATCATTCTACCAAAAGCTTTTAAAAGTTCATTGCCATCTGCATAAATATTTCCATCTCATTCCTCCAAAGAAATTGAAATTCATATGGAACCACAAAAAACCCTGATAGCCAAAGTAATCCTTGGCAAAACAAAACAAAACAAAACAACAACAACAACAAAAAGGCTGGAGCAATTATCATTCTAGAGTTCAAGACATATTATAGAGCCATAGTAATAAAAAACAGTGTGGTACTGGCACAAAAATAGACATATAGATTAATGAAACAAAATAGAAGACCCAGACGTGAGTACACACAAACTACAGCCATCTGATATTTGACAAAGATGCCAGAAACACACACTGGAGGAAAGATAGCATCTTCAACAAATGATTCTGGAAAACTGAATGTCTGTGTGTAGAAGAATAAGACTCTTATCTATCATCTTGCACAAAAGCTAGCTCCAAATGCATTCAAGACCTCAATGTGAAACCCAAACACTGAAACTACTGGAAGAATACACAGGCAGTACACCACAGGATAGAGGTGTAGGAAGGACTTTCTTACTAGAGCTCCAATGCCCAGGAATTGAGGCCAACATTGACAAGTGGGACCCTCACAAAACCAAAAAGCTCTGCCCAACTAGGGAAACAATTGAGTGAAAAGGAGGCCAGCAGAGTGGGGGAGAATCTTTCCAGCTACACATTTGACAGTGGATTAACAGTCAGAGAATACAAAGAACTCAAAAGTTCAAAGACTCGAGAGAAGAGTTCTCAAAGAAATAAAAATGGCTAAGAAATATTTTGGAAAATGTTCATCATCCTTAGCAATTAGAGAAATGCAAATAGAAACAGCTTTGAGATTTCATCCTACCCCAGTCAAAATGGCAAAGATCAGCAAAACAGCTGGCCACAAAGCTGGAGAAAATGTGGTGAAAGGGAACCCTCATTCACTCCTGGTGGGATTGTAAACTGGTGCATCCACTCTAGAAAACAGTTTGGAGAATTCTCAAAAAGCTAAAAATAAATCCATCCTATGACTCAGCTATGCCACAGCTTGGCACATGCTCCAAGGCCCTGACATCCTACTCCACTGACACTTTCCTCGGCCATGTTTGTTGCTATTCATAATAGTATGAAATGGAAACAACCGAAATAGTTTTCGTCTGACAAACGGATAATGGAGATGTGGTGCATAAACACTGTGGAATGCTATTCAACGATTAAAAAACGAAATCATGGAATTTGCAGGTAAATGGATGGCTCTAGAAAATATTTTATTGAGTGAGGTAAACCAGACCCCAAAAGGCAAGCATTGCATGTTCTCGATCCTGTTTCACTGCTCCCAAACTTCAGATACGAGCATATAACACAGAGTAACCACAGAAACTAGGACAGTGAAAAGGGACTGTGAGAGGGTGTCTTGGAGTTTCCAACTACTGTGATTAAAGCACATGGCCAAAAGCAACTTGGAGAGGAAAGAGTTTGTTTAAATTCACTACAGCAAGGGAGCAGGAGCTGCAGCAGAGGATAAAAGGATTCTGCTTTCTGGCTTGCTCCTCATAGGTCGCCAGCCTGCTTTCTTACAGAACCCAGGACTACCAGCCCAGGGGTGGCACTGCTCCTAGAGAGCTGGGCCCTCCCACATCAATCACCAATCAAGAAAACACACCACAGGCTTGCCCACAAGCCAGTCTGGTGGGGGTATTTTCTCACCAGAGGCTCCCTCTTCCAAAACGAAGCTATCTTGTGTCAAGTTGACAAGACACTATCCAGCACAGAAGTGGGTACTAGAAAGAGGAATGCTGAATACGTGTGACATGAAAAGAGAAATGGGAAGAACAGGGAAGGGGCTCTACTGGAGAAGGGCAGGTCAATACCCAAGGAGAGAGGGAGGCTCTACAAATAACACTAAGGATGCTTGAAAAAGCCTGAAGGAATTGCGTTATTTTGTATTTACCTAAAATTATATACAACACACACAAGTGTACAGGCATGAGGAATCTCCATAGGAGTTGTTGATAAGGGGAGTGCAAGAGACTCCCCAGACAATATAGGCTATTACTGCTGTTCTTGGTTGCCTGCCAGAGGTGGAAGGTAAGTCCTTATTGCTGAAGACACCATGCACTTCAGACCCAGGACTCAAAAGATTCAAGCTGGATCTGACCTGAAAGCCTCCTCCCTGGGGACTAGCATTCATAGTTTCAGAAGGTGCTATTAAAGCTGCCAAGGGAGGGATGTAAGCAAAATGGTCATCCCTAGATGTGAGGTCTATGAACCATGAACACTGACCAGCAAGACGTGATATCTCTAATGACACAGTAGTGTTACTCCTGTCTTGGTGGTAACCAACAACTTTCTAATTGGACATAAGGCCCACTCAACAAAAGGGAAATCATGCCTGGCACTGGAAACCTAGCAGATTACATAGGGCTAGTGAGGTCACGAATCTCAGAGGAGAACTTACCCCCCCCCCCCACTCTACTGAACCAGCATAATCCCTAACTGCATTCTAAATACTTATCCCTACACCCATCATCGAAGAACAGAGACCATTTCAGAGAACCACACAGGTCAAAGTGCAGAACAACTGATCAGTCCCAATAGACACACTACAGTACAACTCCTGCACTCCAGGCTCAGGGAACATCATGGAAGAGGAGACAGAAAGAGTGTATGAGCCAGAGGACAAGAAAATGCTGTGAGATTGTGTCTCCAAGGAATGACAGGGAAGCTTCATCCATGATACCTCAGCAACATGGCTGCTTAACAAGTTCTGAACAAGTACCACATCAGTAGACATCCTAATACTGAAGGTGGGGAGAATTTCACAGGACCCCGCCTTGAGATAAAGAACCAAGAGACGTTGAGAAAAGAAGTATTTTCCTCCAGGGAGGAGACCCCCTAAGTGGTTATACAATACCAAGTAGTAAGCTCGGAAAACATGTACTTGGTAACAGCAAACAACACTGAATGGACTGCATATGTAGTAGTAATTGTGTGTGTGTGTGTGTGTGTGTGTGTGTGTGTGTGTGTGTGTGTGTAAAACAATAATAAAAAAAAAAGAAGAGGCCAGTAAATTGATAGTGAGTGTGGGGAGAGAAGTGACATGGGAAGAACTGGAGGAAGGAAAGGTATAGAGGGAAATGATGTAATTGTGTTGTAATAAAAATAATAAAATATTTTGAACTAAATAAAAATAATTATTTTAACCATAGATATTATATTTAGCCATATATATATATATATACATATATATTCTTTTCTTTTTGGTTTTTCAAGACAGGGTTTCTCTGTGTGTCCCTGGTTGTCCTAGAACTTACTCTGTAGACCAAGCCGTCCTCAAACTCAGAGTGTCTGCCTCTCCCTCCTAAGTGCTGGGATAAAAGGCAAGCACCACCACGCCTTGATAACCCTTCATTTTTTTTTTTTAACAAAACTTTCCAGAGTCATTTTAAACTGTTTTTGGAGCAGCATCCAGTAAAATAAGGTCTGGTTGATTAGAGCTACTCCCAAGACCCCAGCCTAGAGGGAAAAGCCTGTCCTCTAGGACTCTTCTAACAGTGGGAATAGCAGTAGCAAAGCTAATGAAGGCAGAATGGGAGGAATCGCAGTCAGGAGATGCAGCCCTTACGTTCTGACATCCCTCCAGCTGATTACAGAGAGAACAAAGTAGCAGACAAACAACCATTTCCGTAATCACAAGGACTATGTGCTGGGAAGAAAAGCCTACAAAGCTAGCCCTGTTGCACCGGGTGTGCAGATGAGGCTGGCTAGCTCTCCTGCCTCCACTCACGCTGCCTGGGAAGCTCCAGAAGGCTCTCCTGAGAAAATGGCATTGCAGTTTGAAGTCTGCATGGAAACCACTAGGCATGGACTCGGAGGCAAGAGTTCCCCAAGGTCCCTATTTGTGCAGAGATCTTAGGCAGGAGGAAGCTGTAAGGAACTGAAGCCTGTGAGCCTGGGAATTGGGTCTCATTTGGTGCTCAAAGACAAACCAGAGCAGGGCCAGGATGATGCTATAGGCCATACTGATGATGTTTTTTTCTTCTTCTCAAGAAAGCTGTTTCATATAGGTGAAGCAGAAGGTTAGGGTGATGGTGAAGGTGGAGATGTAGAGAAGAGGACCCACTTAAGAGTCAAGACAAAGATAGAGCAAAGCTGACAATGGAGTGAATAAAAGGAACAGGGAAGATGGTAGTGGGAGTCTGCTTTACCAATGATGACTTCTTTCTCGGGGTTACTCAAAGTTCTGAGTAACTGTTTCATCGATGCCTGTTTTCAGCGTGAGAAATAGGACACGACCACTCAAACTCACAGGCACCACCGTAATTTTACCTCTGTTCTCAAAACCACGAGATTCGTTTTTGAGAGTGGGTGGGAAGGCAGAGGAAGAAGCTAGTAGGCAAGGCCAAGCTAGAGGGAAGGGTGCGGGGATAAAGGGAAGATTCCTGTATGCAGGTATACAGCACATGGTCCCCCCCTGGGCTCTAGCCCTTTGAGTGTGCACAGCTTGTTACTTTTAGTTTTTCTTCACATCAGATTGCTGCAAGTCTTCAATTTGCACAAATCCTGATATACTGCAAAAATAAATAAATAAATTAAAAAAAAAACCACACGCTTGTACTCTCCAAACTGGAGCTAGGGAAGACACAGGAGAGACAAGGCAGGGAGAAGAGACCCCAGGTTAAGGGGAGAGTCTGGGGAACACGGACGCAGGAGACTGTGGGGATACGGATGCTGTGAAGTAACGTAGCCCACCCTATCCTCTCAGTGTACCACTGCGAGAACCACGCCTATCTTTTTTTTTTTTTTTTTTTTTAAAATAAACGTGGAGAGGTGGGAGGAGTCGAAAGTGTAAAACGAAGTCGCGCCTGCAAACTGCCACTGCTAGCTTGGCCGAAACTTTTCTCCTTTTCTCTCCTTGCGTTTTTAATACCATCGGAATTGTAACACAAATACGACCTTATGTCTTGCTTTTAACATTGAGATGGCAAAAAACGATCTCAACCTATTGGTTTAAATATTAAGGCAACTCCATGTAGTTAAAAGGGAGGTTTATTTTGTGGGGTAACTTACAAGTGGGGTAATAATAGGGTACAGGGTCTGGGAAAGGTGAAGCGCAGTCCCGCGGTGTTCTCTAGAGAACTCTGCTCAGTCTACCTCCAGCGTTCAGGGTCCAGAAACTAAGAACGCCGGCTGATCCGGCCAATCCGGCAGATCAGGCCGATCTGGATCTCGGGTCCCTCGGCTTCCCCTTATAGGCGAGAGAGTTACCGAAACCCCAATGGGGGTAATACTTCCAGGTCAAAGCTGGAACAGCTATCCATTACACAAACCTTTTTCTTTAGTGTAAGGGAAAGACAGTTGAGAAAAGTTGGTTGTGTAGCGGTACTGATGGAAGCTGCGCTCTAACACTCAACCACGAGGGGGGGTGAGTTTGTAAAAGAGTAATTGACTTGCCAATCCCGTGCTTCCGGATTTGGCGAGCCCTGCGCCAAAAGCCCCAGAGCCTTTGTGCTCAGGGTGAAGAGTAAGATGCTGTAGTGGGAGCCCAGGGCTGTGCAGACCTCTCGCGCCATGCGGTACCTACCGCACCTGTTGCTTTGGGTGTTCGCGAGCGTCTGGGGACAATCTGAAGGTGAGTAGACGTGCACACAGAAGGGACTGGAAAAGGAGGAAGAGAGTGCCTGACTAGTAGCAGCGCTGGGAGGTTGTGGGCGTGGGGAGGTGGGACTCGGGCGGGCTTGGAGCCCGCAAGTGGGCTGAACGCTGTGCGGTTCAGGCTCAGAGCCGACAGCAGTTCAGAACCCTACCCTATTCCTCTCTTTCCCAAGCCCAGCTAAGGCTGTTCTTTTCCCTAAGAGTCCGTCTGCGGACTTGGTCACTCGCTCGCTATGCTCATTTGGTTTTCGTTGTTTCCAGGACAGCAAGAGAATTTCCCCTTCCGCTGCCTGCAGATCTCTTCCTTCGCCAACAGTAGCTGCTCACGCACCGATGGCTTGGCCTGGCTGGGGGATGTGCAAACGCACCGTTGGAGTAATGACTCAGACACCATCAGCTTCGTGAAGTCGTGGTCCCAGGGCAAATTCAGTCACCAACAGTGGGAGAAGTTGCAGCGTTTATTTCAAGTGTATCGAACCAGCTTTACCAGGGACATACAGGAATTAGTCAAAATGGTGTCTACCATGCACTGTGAGTGGAGGGATGGAACCCTGAACAGGTACCCAATGGGTGAGAGAGGCCCCCCGACTGGATAACTGTGGGGTTATCTGATGAGAGTCTCTGCTTTCTCTGCCCTTATGATTTTCACTTCTGTCTAGAGAGATCCTTGCCTCTTCTGAAAATTAGTCCGTTTCTGCTCCAGGACACCCACAATCATTTCCCTCAACTGAGACCTCTAACTATTATCTTCATGCCAATTTCTTCTCCTTTCTTCCCAACTTCTTAATCATTCTTTGATCTCTACCCATTCCTCTTTACAGATCCCATTGAGGTCCAGTTGTCTGCTGGGTGTGAAGTGTACTCTGGGAACGCTTCAGAGAGCTTTTTCCATGTAGCATTTCAAGGAGAATATGTGCTGAGTTTTCAGGGAACTTCCTTTCAGAAGGCCCCAGAGGCCCCACCTTGGATAGAGGTGGTCATTAGAGTGCTCAACGGTGATCAAGGGACAAGGGAAACGATTCAGCAGCTTCTGAACGACACCTGCCCCCAGTTTGTCCGTGGTCTCCTAGAGGCAGGGAAGCCAGAACTGGAGAAGCAAGGTCAGCCTGCTTTCCTCACCCCATGTGGATTACTTCTGTGTTTTCCCATCACTGCAAGCTTTAGAGAAAGGGCAAGGCCTAGGAGGAGGTGAATAAGGCATGTGGGGTTTGTTCTTTTCATTGACAGTCACTCTTGGATTCTATGAACTGAGGTTAAACACTGAGTATCAGAACTGAGCCAGGTGGTATTTGAGACATGCTATCTCAGCTGAACTCAGGGTGTTCTAGGGTACAGAGAAAGGCTGTTCACAGGACGCTTGGATCAGGGAAGGGGTAGAAGTATCAAGGATGGTTTGTTTCCCTAGTCACAGTGATACAAATGAATTTAAGCATGAACTTGATAGGAGGCCTGGAGCCTCGAATATAAGTGTTCTTGCCTTAAGATTTTTTTTTCTCCTCTTGCTGGATGCAGAGAAGCCCAGGGCCTGGTTGTCCAAGGGCCTCAGTCCTAGACCTGGCCATGAGCAGCTGCGGTGTCATGTCTCTGGATTCCACCCAAAGCCTGTGTGGGTGATGTGGATGAAGGGTGAGCAAGAGCAAAAGAGTACTCAGAGAGGTGACATCCTGCCCAATGCTGATGGGACATGGTATCTCCGAGCAACCCTGGATGTGGAGGCTGGAGAGGAGGCTGGCCTGGCCTGCTGGGTGAAACACAGCAGTCTAAAAGGGGAGGTCATGAAACTCAACTGGGGTAAGAAAAAAAAAAAACTGTATACTGTGTTGAGAGTGAGTAGAGGTACCCTTCAAGCATGGAATGAGAGTTGAACAAACCTAGTTTCAGAGATGAAACCCCTAACTATTGTAGAAGAGACAGAAGAAGGGAATTCTAGATACAGAAAGAAATCCCAAAAAGTTGGAGGTAAGATGTTCTATATATAAGAAGAAAGGAGATCCAGAAACTCACAAGGCAAATGGCAAAGCAGTGCAGGAAGACCCATTCCCCAGGATAGAGGACCCAGGGCCCAAAGCATAGCTGTAGTGTGTGTATTGAGAGTCTCCTGTGTGAGCACGGACCACTCTGCGGCTGGTGTGTCCTTTCATTTCATCACTGAGCTTTGAAGTAAGTACTGCTGTTCAGACTATAGATGAAGAAGTCGATGCTAAGATAGGGTAACCACCCAGAGTCACACAGGAAGTTGAAGAGCTGGAGGTAGACAGATCCACATCTGTCCGGATCGCATGCAGCCATCCTGTCAGAAGAGGGCCAGTCTAAACCCATGAGGAATAAAAGGGCAGAGTTTAAATGAAGGAAGAAATAATGTGCTTAGAGTAGGGAACTTGAAATGGGATGGGTTCTTTGTTTAGAGATACCTCGTATTCTTCCAAAGCAGATGGCTGGTCTGTGATTGTTATTGTCGGGATCGCGGCACTGGTACTGATAATTCTGTCCTGTCTTGGGTTTGGGCTCTACTACGTCTGGAAGCGCCGCCGCCGCTACTGCTGGTAAGGCTCCCCTTCCGTGTGCGCCTTTCCTCCACATCCCTCCTTTGTTCCCTTTCCTAATGGCCTCTCTTTTGTCACAGCTTCTATCAAGACATCCTGTAGCTCTTCCTGACACCTGTCTCTCCGGAGACTCAGACCTTCTAGCTTCTAAGACGTTGGTCCTCGTCCGCTCAGGAACTCAAGATGAAAGGGGAAAAAAACCTTGAAGAAGTGAAGAGCAACCAGCACACCCTTTCAACATTTATTTCAAAGAAATTAATTTATTTTTCATTGTCTCGCAAGTTTATAAGCCCAGGTGGTTTGGAACAAACACGATTGCAAACGCACCTACCTGCCGAGAGCAAGCTGTGGGCCGTGTTTTATGGGATTTGCACTGAACCAGAAAGCACGCATCCTGCCCAAATGGATACTTCGGGGTTTGTTGGCAAATGTCGAACGCCGACATGGCTGAACTCTGCAGTTTTCAAGAAAACTAGAAATATAGATTTGGGGCGGCGGCGGGGGGTGGGGGTGTGACATACAGATCTTAAAAAGTAAACTCAAACATTTGCAAATATTGGCACTGTTTGATATCTTAGATCCACGCCTGCTGAATGTGGATCTAATGATAACCCAAGGGCTCCCATTCTGTGGCTCTTTAAAAAAAAAAAATGTTTGTCCTAAATGCCATAGTGACAATTTTAGGACATAGTCTCTATTGTAAATATGCATTTATGACTGAAGGGTGTATTCTCTTTCAAATAAAATTAGGACGTCTCTTGAGGTTCTACTTGGAGTAACTGTATTTAAAAAGAAGTCACAGTATACCTATTTTGTTAAAAAAAAAACCCACTCCCCTTAAGATATTTCCCTAAAACATTGCTATAATTTGCATCCAGAATGTACCCCAAGACCCTATGTATTGACAGTTTGGTTCTCAGCCCATGACACTATCAGGAAGTAGTAGTTACATGAGCAGGTGAGGCCCAGGAGAAGGAAGTGGGTATAGTGGGTTCATACTGTCATAGTGGGGCACATCATCCCTTTTCAGTACCATAAGTCATTGACTTAGAAGGGAACTCAAGGACTTTTTTTTTGGTAGTTTGAGAGAGAAAACAGTAGAGCAGGCAAGCTGGAGATCTGGGCAGCTGCCAGGAGGTGAGAAATGGAAAGAGGGGTTATGTCTTCAAGAGCATCAGGAAAAGCAAACACCTTGAAAGCCAGAGTAGACACACCAGTTCTCTGATCTGGGCATTTGTGCCTTGTAATTTTTACTGAAGGAGCATAAAATCACTGACCTCTCTGGGGGACAAGGGCCTTGAAAACAAGAGCAAATTGTTACCCTTTTGGACTGTCAGGGAAGAAATATTTACCGTTATTTGGTTTATCTTGTATTATACTAAGGGCTTCTCAGGGTGTTCTAGAACTCAGGCTGTGTATGAGACAGGAAGAAAGGAAAGGAAGCTTCAATAATTGTTGTCTATTTCCCATCTAGTTTCATTGTCTTTGAAGCTATTTAAAACCCCTAACATGGGTGTGTCTATAATCTGGAAATAAGTTACAAGTGGCTTGTGGAGATTTATCACTTCCTGAAAGGTTTATTGCTGCTTTACATTCAGTTTAGCTATGGAAGCCCAGCACCTGGAAATAAACCGGAACAACTTGGCAATTTGTCATTCTTCCGTTGTAAATCTTATTTTAAAAATCTGTAACATCCTATTTACCACAGGACTTCTAATTACGGACTTAGAGGCAGTTGAAATGCCAATGTTTCTGGTCTCAAACCCGATCCCTGGGGAGTAGATGGATAGAGAGGGAACTTTCACCATTTCTTCCAGGGTAGCACCCTCAACTGGTGTTTGTAGGGAGACAACGGAGCCCTTGCGCTCTGCTCTCTCTTCGCTTCCTGGTTGCCATGGTGTTAGCGGCTTTGCCCACTGCGTGCCCCTCGCCTCTCAACAACAAACATGATAGGGCCAAAGTTACCCCCCAAACCCTGTGAAACCATGAATCAAACCTTCCATCCCGAAGCTACTTTTTCCAGAGACTTTTCTCACAGTGATGAAAATATGACTGACATGATTTGTCACATTTTCAGTCTGGAAGACGATAGTCTTAAAGGTGTTATCTACCAAAAAGACAAACAAACCATTGTATCTCCTTATAGATTCTAAAACAGTGCAGTGTACAGAAAGGGCAGCATGTGCCTTAAACATGTATCAATAAAACATTAAGTAGGTGGGTTACTTACTACGAAGCAGCGAAGTCTGCTTTTCAGACCTCAGATATAAAAAGGATGTCATTTTTTAGCTTAGGTTCGGTGGAAACTAGGGATATATTTATATATTCCAAACCAGTTTACCCAATAGTCTAAATGATGTTAGTTCACACACAGAGGTAGGTAATAACTTGTTACTAATGGAGCTAAAGAGAACTTGGCTCCCAACTTGTGGCAGTCCATCTCTCCACAATCACAGAAGGTTTTAATTAGTCAACCATTCTGTAAAGAATTTTTAACATAGGTACAGGTTTTTTGTTTCTGTGAACTTCAGCAGGTGAATCCAGTTTATGAATAGTGTGTCCAGTGTTGAGAACTCTCCTAGTACAAGGAACTCCTTTAAAGTCATCCCAATGTTAGGCGGTTTTCACTGTGTCCCTCTGAAGAGGTGCAGCAGGAGGAAAGCGCCTTTTCACAGTTTGATCCTGCAAGGTGGAGCAGAGGCGCCGCAGGAGGCTGCCCGCCCTCCAGAGTGCCGCTTCACAAGACTCCAGACGGTCTGCATACTTTAGTTTTCCTGAGGACTCTTAACATTTTCTTTGTTAACTCTTCCTAGGTCCCTGTTGTCCTGAATGGTAAAGTCCAATATGGTATAATACCTAAGACCATCTCGGCAATTGGCATTTCATGGCCCTCTGAATGTGAAAACCAGTACGGGAAGCATTAGATCTTGGCACTGCTGTGTATACCCTGTGCTATTGTCTGCAGGTTTCTCCTGAAGTCCCCCTGAGGCCGCTGCCTGAGGCCTGCAGGGTTGCTTTCAGGTCATCTGTGGGCTGCATCCAGCTCTGACTACCACAAATCAGTAAACTTCTCTACAACTCCAGGAACCTACCAGTAACTTTTCCCATGAAGCCTTCAGCCCAGGCTAAGGGGAGAGTTCGTCCTTCCAAGTTGTTCTTCATTGAATTTTCTCCTTTAGCAATGGGGATTCAGGTGGAATTTCCTATTACCAATATGTATTTACTTATTATTGTTTAACTCATGGGATTTATTTTCTACTGGGCTCTATCAATACAGACACCTACTTGGTTGCCTGTATGAATCTATGAATCTCCAAAGCTCAGCAGCAATGGGGTTGGGATTCAAAAGAAATGAGGAGAGGGGGAATGCAATCATAATACGCTGTATGCGAGTTCAGAACAGTCAGAAGTATTCAGAATTAAACAGAATTAAAGTATGAGCTGGTTTGTGTTTCTCTTAAATGAAATTGTAAAGGTGTTTTTTAAGGTGCATTATTAAGACTTAGGGATGTGAGAGGAATGTTACAGAAAAACTCAAGCTTACAAGCATTATGGCCCCAAGTAAGTACAAGTTTGTTTGGGATACTGTTGCTTGAGATGACTTTAGAGAAATAGGCACGATCTCTGTCGGCGATTTTGGCTTTATCAGTTACTCTGTTTCTTGACTGTCAACTAGCCAGAAGTGCAAACTAGATCCCAGGGTAAAGGACTGCTTTCTCTTTCCAGGTTCCCTGAGGTTTCCTTCTATTCTGCCTTAGGAAAACATGTGGACCGAGTAGAAGGTTCAGGCCACAGAAGGGTTTAAAAGCTGAGGTTGACACACTGTGAAGAGAAGTAGGAAAAGCTAAACTAGCAGAGAGTCGGTCTGATCCATTTTGTTTCTCATCTGTTGTCCCGGCTTGAGTACTGAAGGTGACTGTCACCCTCCTTCTCCCTGGACTCCTGCCTCCATGTCTGTGCAGGTGACATTGGCAGATGTGTGTTCTTCACCGCCACAGCCAGGGGATGCTCAAAGGACAGCACTATCCGGTGTGCTTCCCCATCTCTCAGTCTCTCAGCCTGTCTGTCCCCCTGTTGCCATGTCCCCCGAGGTCAGAGTGGATGGTATAGATGCCTTATTTAGGGCCGAGCACTCTGCGGTCCATTATTCTCAGTACTTGGTCGTTATGACTCTCTGCTTTGACCATCACTCACTGCCATGAGGTTTTTCTGACTAAGGCTGAGAGCTGCATTAGTCTATATGTATAACGGAAGAATCCTGAAGGCTGGGTAGCCACATGTTCCTTTAGCAAACGTCAGCAGCAAATTCTTTCATATGGTTTATGACCTCGCTAGCCACCAGTTCTTAACAGGTTTACAGTAATAGAACCTACGTTCTCTGTCATGGATTGACAGAGATCAAACCAGGATGCAATTTGTTATTCCTAGAACAGTGATGGCATTACTCTACCTGTGTGCCCACTTTGTTGAGCATGTCAGTATTGAGGTATACAGGGTCCACCACTGGATTAGATATTCACTCACCCAGCAGCTGTTGTGGCACCTTCTAGACTATGCATACTCAGGGCAGAAGACTCCAGCACAGTTCCACCTGGCTTTCTGTGTCCTGTATCCAAAGTGTGTGTTGTCTTCAGCAACAGGGTTACTGCCTACTTCTGGTAGGAAGCAAGGAGAAGTGGCAATGTCCTGTGTTGTTTTGGGGCCGGAGCTCCATAGCTAACAACTGGTGCTGAGACTTTAGATTAATAACCTATGACCCCTGGAAGCCACATTACCTACCCATTTAGGGAAGAGCTGTTCAAGCTCCTTTTCTGTTAGGTTAATATGTTCCCAGGGGCTGTCCTGGTTAGTGTTAATAGTCAGCTTGACCTAGCCCAGAGTCACTGTATTAGTCAGGGTTCTTTAATGGAATAGAACTGATAGAATGAATATTAAAGGGGGCTTTATTAGAGTCGTTTGTAAGCTGTGGTCTGGGTAGGCCAACGATGGCTGTCACCTGACAGAAAGCTCAAGAATCTGGTAGTCGTTCAGTCCTTGAGAGTGGATATCTCAGCAGTTCCAATCTGGTTCTGGAGTCCTGGAGGATTCCTAGAGAGCTGCTGGCCTTTAATCCCCCAAAAGTAGGTTCTAATATGGGCAAAAGAATGTCTCAGAAACAGGATGGATGAATTTACCAGTGAGAGTGACGGCAAGCAGATATGGCCCATGTTTACAGTGGGTCTTCCTACCTCAAATGACCCAATCAAGAAATCTCAGGTGTGCCCAGCTGCTTGATGTAGTCAAGTTGACAGCCAGCATTAGCCGTCACATCATCTCAGAAGGGGTTCTCCATCCGGGGAACGGCCTGTGGGCATGTCTATGGGGGATGGCCTTGATTGTTCATTGATGTAGGGGGGTCAGCCAACACTAAGAGGTACAGGTCTCTAAGTAGGTGCTCCTGGGCTGTATAAGAAAGTCTAGCTAAGTCTAAGACTGGGCAAGCCAGTGGTTTGCCTCCCCCATGGGTTCTGCTTCAAGATTCTGCTTGCAGTCCTCACTCAATGATGAACTGTAACATTGATGACGAAATAAACTCTTTCCTTCCCTAAATTGCGTTTGGTCAGAGCAGTTTCTTACAGCAACAGAAAGAAAATTAGAATAAGTTCTTTTTTGGTATGTTTGGTTTTAGCCGATCTCCCTCCCACCTTTCTTCTCTTCACCTACCTCAGACCCCTTCAAACATTTCTCTTAGCACTTCCGACTTCTGTTTGCACAGTCCATGTGTCTTGCCATCCCCCCACCCCCCACCTCAGAACTGTTTCCCTGTCATTTCTCGTGGTCCTTTATTGCTGCTTGGTCTCTACTGACACTCACTCCAACTCAAACATTGCAATGTGAATATTTGAATCTTAGATTTGCATAACACATGTTCTTTATCAGGGACGTGATTCACAAACACTTTCTACACGTTTTTAGCTTGTCTTTTTGTTGGGTCCTGGGATGTGCAAATAATGGGGGACAGACCACCAAAGTCTATCAACCAGAAGCAAATTTTATTCCAGACACAGTGGGGCAAAAAAGAAACTTTCAGCTCACTGGGGCCACAGTCCGAGTTCTGGCTCCTGACACTGTGACAATGGGAGCCGGTTTCAAGTCTCTTCTTACAGTGACAGCCAAGCACCAGGGCTGGGCCAAAGAGATTTTACAGTCTGGAGGTCAGGCTTTGGAGAGAAGTAAAGGAACTTTTACAATCTCAAGTTTAGGCCTAGGGTCACATTACATTTTAAGATTTACAATTTTCTGTTTGTTTGTTTTTTGAGAAAGGGTTTCACTGTGTAGCTCTGGCTGTCCTGAAGCTCACTCTGTAGACCAGGCTGGCCTTGAACTCACAGAGATCCGCCTGCCTCTGCCTCCCGAGTGCAGGGATTAAAGGCGTGCGACACCACCGCCCAGCAAGATTTACAATTTTGGATTACAAGGTGTTAGTTTGAGATATTTGTGAAAGACTGTGGCTGTCTCAACAAAACCACTTTCTTCATATCCGGAAAGAATGCAAGACAACAGGCCCAACCTATACCAATTAGAGGAAGAGGTGAGTGTCTAAGCTCCCGGCTGAACAGCCCCACTCCCTAAGCCCGGGGGGCCCCCCGCGGGGGGGGGGGGGGGGCACACCACATGCTCCTCCCCCACCCACCACAGCCCCAGCAACCCGTCAGCAGCATCCCACCCCACCATCCTCTGCAACATCAGGGACCCCTCCCCCAAGCACAGGCCCCACCTGCACCAATTGGAGGAAGAGATGGGTAGACAGCAGTGTAAGAATACATTCAACAACATAAAGAGCAATCTGGCACCACCAGAACCTAGTGGTTCTACAACAGCAAGACCTGAACAACCCAATGCAGATGAAGCAGAAGAAGACGACCTTAAAAATAACTTTATGATGATGATAGAGGCCCTTAAAGAGGAAATGAAAAATTTCCTTAAAGAAAAGGAGGAAAAGGCAAACAAAAAAATTGGAAGAAATCAATAAATCCCTTAAAGAAAGCCAAGAAAGCCAAGAAAAAAAACAATCAAATAGGTGAAGGAAATAGTTCAAGACTTGAAAATTGAAATAGAGGCAATAAAGAAAACATAAACTGAGGGAATTCTGGAAATGGAAAAATCTGAGTAAACAAACAGGAACTACAGATGTAAACATAACAGACAGAATACAAGAGATGGAAAAGAGAATCTCAGTCATTGAAGATACAAGAGAGGAAATAGAATCATTGGTCAAAGAAAATGTTAAATACAACAAATTCTTAACACAAAACATCCAGGAAATCTGGGACACCATGAAAAGACCAAACCTAAGAATAATAGAGATGGAAGAAGGAGAAGAATTCCAGTTCAAAGGCACAGAAAATATATTCAACAAAATCATAGAAGAGAACTATCCCAACCTAAAGAATAACATGCCTATGAAGGTACAAGAAGCTTACAGAACACCAAATAGACTAGACCAAAAGAAAAGTCCCCTCATTTTAACAATCAAAACACTAAACATATAAAATAAAGAAAGAATATTAAGAGTATCAAAGGAAAAAGGCCAAGTAACATATAAAGGCAGACCTATCAGAATTACAACTAACTTCTCAATAGAAACTCTAAAAGCCAGAAGGTCCTGGATAGATGTTTTGCAGACACTAAGAGATCACAGATGCCAGCCCAGACTACTATACCCAACAAAGCTTTCAATCACCATAGATGGAGAAAACAAGATATCCCATGACAAAACCAGATTTAAACAATACCTATTCACAAATCCAGCCCTACAGAAAGTACTAGAAGGAAAACTCCAACCCAAGGAAATTAACTGCACCCACGAAAACACAGGCAATAGATAACCTTACACCAGGAAATCTCAAAGAAGGGAAATACACACACACTACCACCACCACCACCAAAACCAAAAATAATAGGAATTAACAATCACTGGTCATTAACATCTCTTAATATCAATGGACTCAATTCACCTATAAAAAGACACAGGCTAAAAGAATGGATACAAAAACGGGATTCATCCTTCTGCTGCATACAAAAAACACACCTCAACCTCAAAGACAGACATTACCTTAGAATGAAAGGCTGCAAAAAGACTTTCTAATCATATGGACTTAAGAAGCAAGCTGGTGTAGCTATCCTAATATCTAACAAAATAGATTTCAAACTAAAATTAATCAAAGAGATGGAGAAGGACATTTCGTATTCATCACAGGAAAAAAACCCATCCATCAAGATGAAGTCTCAATTCTGAACATCTATGCCTCAAATACAAGGGCACCCACATTTGTAAAAGAAATATTACTAAATCTTAAATGATACATCAAACCCCACACACTGATAGTGGGAGACTTCAACACCCCATTCTCACCAATGGACAGGTCTGCCAGACAGAAACTTAACAGAGAAATAAGGGACCTAACAGATGTTATGACTCAAATGAACTTAACAGACATCTGTAGAACATTTCACCCAAACACAAAAGAATATACCTTCTTCTCAGCACCCTGTGGAACCTTCTCTAAAATTGACCACATACCTGGTAACAAAGCAAACCTCAGCAGATACAAAAAAATGAAATAACCCCCTGTATCTTATTGAATCACATGGCTTAAAGTTAGAATTCAACAACAACACAAATTACAAAAAGCCTACAAATTCATGGAAACTGAACAATGCTCTACTGAATCACCACTGGGTCAAGGAAGAAATAAAGAAATTAAACACTTCCTAGAATTCAATGAGAATGAATGCACAACATACCCAGACTTATGGGACACTATGAAAGCAGTGCTAAGAGGAAAGTTCATAGCACTAAGTGCCTACATAAAGAAAGTGGAGAAATGTCACACTAGTGACTTAACAGCACACATGAAAGCTCTAGAACAAAAAGAAGCAAACTCACCCAGGAGGAGTAGATCACAGGAAATAATCAAACTGAGGGCTGAAATCAACAAAATAGAAACCAAGAGAACAATACAGAGAATCAATGGAGCAAAGAGTTGGTTCTTTGAGACAATCAATAAAATAGACAAACCCTTATCCAAGCTAACCAAAAGGCAGAGAGAGAATATCCAAATTAAAATCAGAAATGAAACGGGGGATATAACAACAGACACTGAGGAAATCCAGAGAATCATTAGGTCATACGTCAAAAACCTGTACTCCACAAGATTGGAAAATTGAGAAGAAATGGACAATTTCCTGGATGGACAACCATACCAAAATTAAATCAAGACCAGATAAACAATTTAAATGGACCTATAACCCCTAAGGAAATAGAAGCAGTCATTAAAAGTCTCCCAAACAAAAAAAGCCCAGAGCCAGACGGTTTCAGTACAGAATTCTACCAGAATTTCAAAGAGCTAATACCAATACTTCTCAAATTGTTCCACACAATAGAAACAGAAGGAACATTGTCAAACTCTTTTTATGAGGCTATAGTTACCCTGATAACCAAACCACACAAAGACGCAATTAAGAAAATTACAGACCAATCTCCTCATAAGCATTGATGCAAAAATACTCAATAAAATACTGGCAAACTGAATCTAAGAACACATAAAAAAAATCATCCATCATGATCAAGTAGGCTTCATCCCAAAGTTGTAGGGATGGTTCAACATACCTAAATCTGTCAATGTAATCCATCATATAAACAAACTGAAAGAAAAAAAAATCACATGATCATCTCATCAGATGCTGAAAAAGCCTTTGACAAATTCCAACAACCCTTCATGATAAAGGTCTTGGAGAGATCAGGGATACAAGGAACATACCTAAACATAATAAAGGCAATATACAGCAAGCCAACAGCCAACATCAAACTAAATGGAGAGAAACTCAAAGCGATTTCACTAAAGTCAGGAACAAGACAAGGCTGTCCACTCTCTCCATACATATTAAATATAGTACTTGAAGTTCTAACTAGAGCAATAAGACAATAAAATGAGATCATGGGGATACAAATTGGAAAGGAAGAAGTCAAACTTTTGCTATTTTGCAGATGATATGATAGTATACATAAGTGACCCCAAATATTCTACCAGGGAACTCCGACAGCTGATAAACACCTTCAGTAATGTGGCAGGATATCAGATTAACTGATACAAGAAAAAAAAAAAAAAACAAACAGCAGCCCTCCTAAATACAAATGATAAACCAGCCAAGAAAGAAATCAGAGAAACATCACCCTTTACAATAGCAACATATAACATAAAATATCTTGGGGTAACTCTAACCAAACAAGTGAAAGACCTGTATGACAAGAACTTTAAATCTTTGAAGAAAGAAATTGGAGAAGATATCAGTGAATGGAAAGATCTCTCATGCTCTTGAATGGGTAGGATCAACATAGTCAAAATGGCAATCTTACTAAAAGTAATCTACAGATTCAATGCAATCCCCATGAAATACCAAAACAATTCTTCACAGACCTCAAAAGAACAATGCTCAACTTCATATGGAAAAAAAAAAAAAAAAAAACATGTGAGGATAGCCAAAACAATCCTGTACAATAAAGGAACTCTACACAGAGAAACCCTGTCTCGAAAAACAAACAAACAAAAAAAAAAAAAAAAAACCCTGACTAAGACAGCCTCTCATTGTTTAAAAAACTACTTAACTTATATACCTATACCAAATTGACTTAATAGTTGCATATAGAACTACTTGTAAGAGCTAATCCCTTAAAAATCTTTAGGAAAATATGTTCATAAACCTGATAGGCATGACATCAAAAGCATGACTTTAATAAAAATTAAAATACTTTGCTCTTCCAAAGCCACTGTTCAAAGAATGAAAAAATACATATTCTAGGGAAATTGGAGCTGACAGCCACTATGGACAAAGGTTAACTTTTAACAATAGCTCCCCGCCTTACAGCCAGCAGCTACTACAGACAAAGGTTAACTTTTAACAATAGCTCCCTGCCTTACAGCTGACAGCTACTGTGGACAAAGGTTGACCTTTACTGTTGCCTCTATGTGACCCTCTGCCTTGCAGTGTCTTGTGTTCTTTTTTTTTATTTAATTTTTTTTTCATTTTACATACCAACCACAGTTCTCCCTCCCTCTTCTTTTCCCACTCCCTCCCATCTCCCCCAACCTCACCCCCGCCCCCATCCACTCCTCCTCGGAGAGGGTAAGGCCTCCCTTGGGGAGTCAGGAAAGTCTGGTGTACCAAGTTGAGGCAGGACCAAGCTCCTCCCCCCCCACCCCCTGCACCAAGGCTGGGCAAGGTGTTCCACCATAGGGAAAGGCCTCCAAAAAGCCAGTCCATGCACCAGGGAAAATCTTGGTCCCACTGTCAGGAGGCCCCACAAATAGATCAAGTCACACAACTGTCATCCACATTCAGAGGGCCCAGTTTGATCCCATACACGTTCCCCAGCTGTTAGTCCAGAGTCTGTGAGCTCCCACTAGCTTGAGTTAGCTGTCTCTGTGGTTTTCCCATCATGATCTTGACCCCCCCTTATGGTGATATTTTCTTTTGTACTAAAATTTTATTTGTATGTTAATAAATAAAGTTGCCTGGGGGTTAGAGCTATTAGCAAGCCATAGGAAAGCAGGGCGGTGGTGGCGTACACTTGTAATCCCAGCACTTGGTAGGCAGAGCTAGGTAAGTCTCTGTGTGTTCAGGGATACAGCCAGCATTGAATACACATGCCTTTAATCTTAATACCAACCATAGAACACCTGGAGGTCTATACAGATAGGCCATGATGAGGAGGTCATGTGGTTGGGTTTACAACCAATGAGAAGGCAGAACAGAAACTCTATATAAAGACTTTAACACAGGAAGTAGCTCTGGTTCAGAGAGGTAGGACCACCGCAGGAGGAAGGGTAAGGTTTTAGCTCTTAGCTCTGACCTCTTGGCTTTCTTCCTTGCATTGGTTCTGTTTTTTATTTAATAAAACGGTTGGTTACATCTACATCCCCTTGCTCTTATAATTCTTCCTCCCTCTCTTTAACTGGATTCCAGGAGCTTGGCCCAGTGCTTAGCTGTGGATCTCTGCATCTGCTTCCACCAGTTACTGGATGAAGGTTCTATGATGACAATTAGGGTAGTCCTCAATCTGATTACAGGGGAAGGCCAGTTCAGACATCCTCTCTGCTATTACTAGGAGTCTTAGCTGGGGTCATCCTTGTGGATTCCTGGGAATTTCCCTAGCTCCAGGTATAGTGGTATTCTATTTGTACTGAAATGTGATTTTATTTGTATGTTAATAAATAAAGTTGCCTAGGGGTCAGAGCTATTAGCAAGCCATAGCGAAAGCCAGGGCGGTGGTGGTGCACGCCTTTAATCCCAGCACTTGGTAAGCAGAACTAGGTAGATCTCTGTGTGTTCAAGGATACAACCAGCATTGGAGACACACGCCCTTAATCTCAATACCAACCATAGAAGACTTGGGAGGTCTGTACAGAGAGGCCGTGACGAGACAGCCACGTAGTTGGGTTTACAACCAATGAGAAGGAAGAACCAGAACTCTTTATAAGTCAAACGCACAGGAAGTACCTCCCTTTTCGGAGAGGTCTCTGGGCGAGAGAGGCTAGCTGGCGGAAAGTGGGTAAGACTCCTAGCTCTGACCTCTTGGGCTTTCACCTTTACATTGGCTCTGTGTTTCTTATTTAATAAGGCGGTTGGTTACATCTACATCCAGGTTTCTCCCTAACCCCATAATGGCTCCCTCTATCAAGATATCTCTTTCCTTGCTCTCCCTCTCCATGCCTCCCCCAACTCAGCCTTCCAGACCCCTCATATTCCCATCCCGGATCCCTTCCCCTCTACCCCCTCTACCAGTTTTACCCAGGAGATCTTATCTCTTTCCCCTTCCTAGAGTGATCCATGTGTGTCCCTCTTAGGGTCCTCCTTGTTACCTAGCTTCTCTGGGGCTGTAGACCGTAGCTTGCTTTGCTAATATCCACTTATGAGTGAATACATACTGTGTTTGTCTTTCTAGGTCTGGGTTACATTACTCAGGTGATTTTTTTTCTATATCCATTCATTTGCCTGCAAATTTCATGATGTCATTGTAATAATACTCCATTGTGTAAATGTATCACATTTTCTTTATCCATTCTTTGGTTGAGGGGCATCTAGGTTGTTTCCAGGTTCTGGCTATTATGAATAAAGCTGCTATGGACATAGTTGAGCAAGTGTCCTTGTGGTATGATTGAGCATCCTTTAGGTATATGCCCAAGAGTGGTATTGCTGGGTCTGGAGGTAGATTGATTCTCAATTTTCTCAGAAGCTACCATACTGATTTCCAAAGTGGCTGTACAAGTTTGCACTTTCACCAGCAGTGGAAGAGTGTTCCCCTTACTCCACATCCTCTCCAACATAAGCTGTCATCTGCGTTTTTGATCATAGCCATTCTGACAGGTGTAAGGTGGTATCTCAGAGTTGCTTTGATTTGCATTTCCCTGATGGCTAAGGATGTTGAGCAATTCCTTAAATGTCTCTTTTGACCATTTGATACTCTTCTGTTGAGAATTCTCTGTTTAGATCTGTACCCCATTTTTTAATTGGATTATCTGGTATTTTGATGTCTAGTTTCTTGAGTTCTTTATATATTTTGGAGATTAGCCCTCTGTCGGATGTGGGGTTGGTGAAGATCTTTTCCCATCTGTAGGCTGTCATTTTGTCTTATTGACTGTGTCCTTTGCATTACAGAAGCTTTTCAGTTTCAGGAGGTCCCATTTATTAATTGTTGCTCTCAGTGTCTGTGCTTCTGGTATTATATTTAGGAAGTAGTCTCCTGTACCAATGCATTCAAGGCTACTTCCCATTTTCTCTTCTATCAGGATCAGTGTAACTGGATTTTTGTTGAGGTCTTTGATCCATTTGGACTTGAGTTTTGTGCATGGTGGTAGATAGAAATCTATTTGCATTCTTCTACATGTTGACATCCAGTTATGCCAGCACCACTTGTTGAAGATTATTCCTTTTTTACATTGTACAGTTTTGGCTTCTTTGTAAAAAAAAAAAATCAGATGTTCATAGGTGTGTGAATTAATGTCCAGGTCTTCAGTTCGATCCCATTGATCCACATGTCTGTTTTTATGCCAATGCCAAGCTGTTTTTAAGCTGTTTTAAGTAGTTTTTTAAACAATGAGAGGCTGTCTTAGTCAGGTTTTTTTTTTTTTTTGGTTTTTCGAGACAGGGTTTCTCTGTGTAGCTTTGCGCCTCTCCTGGAACTCACTTGGTAGCCCAGGCTGGCCTCGAACTCATGGAGATCTGCCTGGCTCTGCCTCCCGAGTGCTGGGATTAAAGGCATGCACCACCACCACCGCCCGGCCTTAGTCAGGGTTTTATTGCTGTGAAGAGACACCATGACCACAGCAACTCTTACAGAGGAAAACATTTCATTGGGTGGCTTACAATTCAGAGGTTCGGCCCATTAGCATCATGGCGGGAAACATGGTGGCATGCACACAGACATGGTGCTGGAGAAGGAGCTGAGAGTTCCACATCTTGATCCGAAGGCAACAGGAAGTCAACTGTCTCACTGCATGTAGCTCCAGTGAAGGAGACCTCAAAACTCACCCCCATAGTGACACACTTAATCCAACAAGGCCACACCTAATAATGCCCACTCCCTAGGGGAGGGGGGCCATTTTCTTTCATACCACACAGTGGCCTTCCCGGTTTGTTGTTTTGAACTTCTTGAATTAAATTTACATGTGTATGTGCCCTACAGAACCCTTGCAGAGGTCAAAAGATAACCTGCAGGAGTAGGTTCACTCCTTCCACCATGTGGGTCTCACAGGTCAAACTCTAATTAAGCATGGTGGGAAGTTCCTGTACCTAATGAATTCTTTTGCTGGTCCAAGTTAACTGGATTTTATGGTGAGCATCATTTGCTTCAGCATCGTTTATTGGTGACAACAAAATGAAGGGGGGAAAAAGAGAGGGAAGGAGAGGCAGAGGGAAGCCTAGGGTTAGCCTCAGATTGGCCCGAGGGCTAGCCTCTGACTCAGTCCCAGGGCTAGAGCTGCCCTCAGACTGGCCCCAGGGATAGGGTTAGCCTCAGACTCAGTCCCAGGGCTAGATAGAGCTGGCCTCAGACTGGCCCCAGGGATAGGGTTAGCCTCAGACTCAGTCCCAGGGCTAGAGCTGGCCTCAGACTGGCCCCAGGGATAGGGTTAGCCTCAGACTCAGTCCCAGGGCTAGAGCTAGCCTCAGATTGGCCCTAGGGCTAGGCTTCACCTCTGACTCAATCCCAGGGCTAGAGCTAGCCTCAGACTGGCCCCAGGGCTAGGGTTTGTCTCAAATTGGCCATGCTGTTACTGAAACTGAAAGTCAAGGATGGAAAAAAAAAGGTAGCAACAAAGAAAACTGATCTTTTCTTGTGATAAGTAACACACAACTCTGCTTGAGTTAGTGTCTGTGAAGCAGTTGTTTTCAGTGGATTTTTAGAGGCAGTGTGAGTGTGTTGTTGGTCTGACATGATTGGTGAATAAGTAGGACATTTCTTTAACTATATAGATTATTATTTATTTCAATGCTTTATTAAATATTTATTAAAAACTTCACAGCTAAACTTTAATTTGTTTTTGTTTATTTATTTGTTTTTACTTGTAATAGAGTAGTCTGTTGGGTCCAGGGGAACACGCAAGATGATGGGGTGCAAACCACAGTCTAAAACCAGAAGCAAAACTTTATTCTAAAAAAATCACCATGGGGCACAAAAAGCTTATCAACTAGCTGAGACCACAGCCAGAGTTTGGGATTCTGAGACTGTGGCAACTGGAGGGAGATTATGAGTCCCTTTTTATAATAAGAGGAAAACATTAGGTATGGACAAAAGAATTTTTACAATTTCGAAGTTAAACTTTTAGAGACAAACTGCTTTTTAGGATTTACAATTTTCCATTAGCAAGGCTTTAGAGGGTTCCAGCTAATTGATACTTGTACATTCCTGCAGTCTTTCCTGACACAGCTAATTGATGTTTGCCCCAAACCTGCAACTTTTCTTGACATGGCTGGGTTCCCATAGCAGGAAGACTCTGAAACAAAGCAAAGCAGGTTGTCACGTAGATCTCATTAAAAGTTAACTTTGGTTTCGGTTGTGAGTGGCGGAGGGTTATCAAGAATAGCTAACCCCAGGGCTGCAGAGAGCAATGGGAAAAAGCTAATATTTGGGTTGCAGACAGAGCAGCCCATCGTAAAACAAAGAAAAACCTAGTTAAAGGTTAATCCCTATTTGCTGGCAAAGCTGATAGTCGTCAGCTTCCATCTCTTAAGCTTATAACTTTTTATTCCTATATTCTTATCTTATTCCTACATTCCTATCTTACTTCTATATTTCTATCTTCCTGTATTCCTGGACCCTTCAGGTCAACGAAATGTTGATTTATATTTGGCATCATATCACAGAAAGGAAGGTAAATCTTAAGAAAATATTAAATATCAACTTAAGTAGCTATTTTTCTCTCCTGTGTTTAGATCTGATTGTCACTGAACTGTCACTGGAAAAACAATTCTGAAGTGTTTTATTAGAAGAGTTAAAAGGAAAATAATTTAAAATCTGAAATGTGTAAGAGTCAATATTTCTGTTTGATTTTTCATGTATTTTGTTCAAAAGCACTTAAAAAAATTCTACAGAATCCCACAAACAGTGTCTGTCTTTTGGGAGGTTATGTTGCAACGTCTCTGTTTTCTGTGCTTCGGCTAACGGCCTTGCTGATGTTGACTGGTGACACAGAGAGGGTGCTCTTTGCCCCACTCACCCTCCAGACACACATACATACCCTTCCAGACAGAAAGTTTCTAGGTCGCTTTCCCTTTTCTTTGTTCATTTTACAGCCTATGATAGATGAACTGTTGAACTTTCTCACAAACACCTCTTTTCCCTTGAACAACTGTGTGGTGTTACCAGGACACCTTGTTAGAAGCTCAGTCTTAAGGACTGCCTGTGGTGATATATTTGTAATCTAAGAAATAAAACTTGCCTGAAGATCAGAGGACAGAGCCAGCCGCAAGAGTTAGCCACAGAGGTCAGGCAGTGGTGGCACACACCTTTAATCCTAGCACTCGGGAGGCAGAGGCAGAGCCAGGCAATGGTGGCACACACCTTTAACTCCAGCACTTGGGATCACACACCTTTAATCCCAGCACTAGGAAGGTTGAGGCAGTGATATGGCTGGGCAGAGAAAGGAATATAAGTCAGGAGGAGACAGGAATTCGCTCTCCTGTAGAGGCTCTGTCAGGCTGAGGGGTTGGCAAGGTAAGAGGTGGTGGCTGTGGCTTGCTCTGCTTCTCTCTTTCAACTTTCACCCTGATATCTGGCTCCGGGTTTTTATTGTAAGACCGATTAGGATTCGTGCAACAAGTTCCAGTTAGCACATCTGAAAATAGAGGAAAAGAGCAGTGGCTTGAGGTAATAGAAATCCAAGAGCAACTGCAAATGTAGCTGTTAAATACTCACTGCATTCAAAACCATGTATATGACAGTTTTATAAAAATATAATGTGTTAAGAATTTCCACTAGTGGCAACCTTCTAAAAGCTTGTGAGGAAAATTTGTTCCTGTGATATTAAATCTTCCGTTCTTCAAAATGAAGCCCTTTCTAGATAGCTTAGGTTTCTCCTCATATGGAAAAACAAACAAGCAAAAACCCCACAAAGAAGAGAAGAGAAGGAACATGGGAAAGAAACATCCATATGCTGTATGACCTTTTAAAAATTCATATGTATGAATGGCAATGCCAGACTAAAATTTGCTGAAATGTTAGGGATATTAAGGCCCAGATCTGATACTTTCTTTATTAAAAGATTTTTTGAGATTATAGTATAACAAAGGTTCTGGGTTCCTAAAAAAATAAAAAATTACAAGTTATTGATGGACTAGCCTGACTCCATCTTAAGATTAGAAGCCATCTTATTACAAGGTCAAAATAAGTTCATTCCTGTTTTCTGTAAAACGTGGGTTTGACCAGGTCTTGACTCATTTTCTAGAATTTGACATGTTCCACACCCTGTACCCTGACCTCCACCCTGATGAAATAAGATATTCTGCCAAATAATTTTGAGATGTTCAGCCAAGTTCCTACGTAACTAAAATTCTGGAAATCCCCCAACCCTTGAAAACCCCATAGTCTTGCAGTTTTTTTTTAGACTATATAAACCCCACTGTCTCCTATGTTCAATGTTATTTTCTTAAACTCTGCATATAGGAGATAGCCCTGTCTGACAAAAAATAAAACTTGAATAATTTGACCAAAGAATTTGAGTAATGGTCTTTACTCTCATTCAGTGGGATTAACAATTACTCGTGACATAAAATAAATTATATGATATTAATGTAATATGCAGCATACATTTTATTTATTTATTTATTTTATTTTATTTTTCGAGACAGGGTTTCTCTGTGTAGTTTTGGTGCCTGTCCTGGATCTCCCTCTGTAGACCAGGCTGGCCTTGAACTCACAGAGATCCGCCTGGCTCTGCTTCCTGAGTGCTGGGATTGAAGGCATGTGCCACCACCGCCTGGTTGAGCATAGATTTTATTTTAAAATATTTCAAAAATTGACAGTTCATCTGATTTAGCAATTAAGTTTTTGGAACACACTTTTCTAACTTGTTTAGTTCAGGTAAATATTACAAAAATTACAAAAGTTCCATGTTAAATCTGGGCATGGTGGCACATGCCTGTAATCCCAGCACTCGGGAGTGGCTGAAGGAGCATTAAATCAATACGTGGACATTATTGATGTGAGGGAGCAGACAGCTACAGACTTGCTGAGGAACAGAGGGGAGCTAACCTATAGTTTGATATATTGCTTCCTAATATTCTATGATAGCTGAAATTTAAGCTTTAGTCCATCAGCTATAGTTATTTTTTTCTCACAAGTTTTTATAATGCTCATGGAAATATACATTTGATATTTAATCTCTCCTAATCATGCAACAAAGTGGTATCTTTTAAATAAAGCAAAGTGGCACCTTTGCCTTCTGCTGTGGAATAATCCTCTTGTACACTGTAAAGATTTGTCACTTGAATTGGTTTAATAAAATGCTGATTAACCAGTAGCCAGGCAGGAAGTATAGGTGGGGAAAACAAACTGAGGATTCTGGGAAGAGAAAGGGTGGAGTCAGGAGTCACCAGCCAGACAGACGCAGGAGAAGCAAGATGAGAATGCAGTACCAAGGAAAGGTACCAAGCCACGTGGCTAAACATAGATAAGAATTATGGGTTAATTTAAGTGTAAGAGCTAGTTAATAATAAGCCTGAGCTACAGGCTGAGCATTTGTAATTAATATAAGCCTCTGAGTGATTATTTGGAAATGGCTGTGGGATGGAGTGGGACAGAAAAGCTTCTGTCTATAGTCTTCAAATTCAGAGTAGCCATAATTTATTTGTGAATCAACATTTTAAAATTATAACCTTGCCAGGCAGTGATGCCACACCCCTTTAATCCCAGTAATTGGAAGACAGAGGCAGGAGGAGCTCTGTGAATTTTAGGCCAGCCTGGTCTACAAAGTAAGTTTCAGGACATTCAGAGCTGTTACACAGAGAAACCTTGTCTCAAAAAACAAAAACAAACAAAGAAATTATATCCTCAAATTGCTGTTTATTGATATTTTTCAAAATCACCTTAAAACTATATGTAAATTTTCTGTAGCTTTAGCTCTAAATAGATATAAGTTAATTAAGCTATTGACCTTCATTTCATTTATGGACAAACCATCTTCTTTTAAAATCTCAGTGTAGTGCCAACACCTCCCTACTAACATGTTGAAATATAGTGGTCTTTTCTTTTCTCTTCTCTTTTTTAATAAAAAGCAAATAGAGGACCTCATGAAATTTTTTGAACTGCCCATTTGGAAAATTATGGGAGGCAAAGTTGTTTTTTTTTTTTTCAATTTCATCATATCACTTAATATGGCACCAATTTATTGTGTTAAGTTTTCTGTTTTTAACGTTCCCAGGGAAAAATTAAAAAAATAAAATAGCCCCTTGCTTTAGCAGGATGATGGTGGTGCACACCTTTAATCCTAGCATTTGGGAGGCAGAGGCAAGTGGATTTCTGTGAGTTTGAGGTCATCCTGGTCTACAGAGCAGGTTCCAGGCCAGCCAGAGCTACACAGAGATACTCTGCCTTGAAAAAACAAAAATGAATAAATAAGATTTAAAAAATAATGATAATGTTCCCAGGAAACAAGTTCACATGATTTTATTCCTAGGGACAAGTGACTAGAAAGTAGAAGAGTTACTGTTTTAGGAACTCTGTCCAAACTAGTTACTTTTCAGTCTCAGGATCCTAGATTTAATAAACAATTATAAAAATAAAGTGTGCAGACACCACCCTACTCAACTCCACACATACACATAATTTGAAATAAAATAAATCTTAATTAAGAGTCAATGTTTCTAAATTTTTACAAATCTTATATATTTACTGGTTACCCTTGGAGCACACTGGAGGAAGTGTGTATTTTGTTTTGCTTTTAAAACACTGTACAATAAACCACTGTATTTTTTCCACTTGTCTACATGGACCAGATGCTATCAGCCTTAATATGCATGTCTTCACTTGGACAGATGAGCCTGCCAAGGAGGAGAACTGTTTGGATCAAGCTGTTAGGTGTGAAACTGTGGCTTCTATCATGGTGAACAAGCATATCTGGCCAAAACAAGATTCTTTTATGTGCATATTTACTCATGAGAAGGAAATACATAAATTTTCTCTGAAATAACTTTTGCATGTATTGGTCTCAATGGTCCTAACTTACTGAAAATCTGATCAGAGGAACAGGAGAGAAATAACATACCTCGTTTATTAAAGTTAAATATATGCACAAGTGATAATTAATGGGAATATATATGCCACAATGCCTCCAAAAACAGCTCCTTGAAAGGGCTGATCACCC
>CABHPP010149417.1:0-27286 GCA_902168425.1 Peromyscus attwateri
TCTACCTTATAGAATTAAATTTATTCCATCATTTTTTTTGTCAGTTTATGGTTCCCTTTTCTCTTTATATTGCTTAAGTTATCTCTTCTGGTATAATCTGTACCTTTAAATTCAGAATTCAGTTATTAATCCCTATAGGATTTAGGTAATAGAGCATGACCATCCGTTCTAATCTTAATTTCTCTGTAATTATTGTAACGAGGCCACATTTATGGTATGACTATTATTGGCTAGCTACTTGTAGTCAGCAGAGTCACTGAGTATATCTAACATATGGAATCTTCATGGTTGCTATAATTCTTTCAAAAGTTATTCATCAAGATTAAAATTATTGACAAGTATAATATAAAAAGTCTGGGATTGTATTCTCCAGATGTCCAGTATGTATTTTCTGTCGGAATCTTAGAAATGAAATAGCAACATTGAAGATTTATCTCTATGTACTCATGGTTCTAGCTAGTTGATCTCCCATTAAATTGTTATCACTTTTCAAAAAATTAATTGTTTTAAATGGGTAGTCTCAGCACTTTGACATTTTGTAGTTCACTTTCTTTTGTGACTGCTGTGAAACTAGAATATTAACATGCACTCTTCCTACACTTGCATGATTACATGATTGATGGTACTGTGAGCACATAACTGTTCAAGTCTTTTGGGGAAGAAAACATATAATTCCTGGGTGAGGTAACCCAGACCCAGAGGATAAATATGGTATGTATTCACTTATATGTAGATATTAGCCATTGAATAAATGACCCAGATAGGTTAGATATAGAGAAAAGGACTTGGGTGGTTGCTCATGGATCTACCTGGAAATGGGAAATAGAGTAGATTTACCCCTACATTCTATGGTCTTTGCTGTAGGGTGTGGGAAGTTACTCTGCAGGCTACCAAAAGAGAAATGTAAAATCCAACCCAGCCATGAAATCTTTAACCTACAGTCTGTCCTCTCTGCAAGATATTCTAGGGCAACAGTGGCACAGAAACTGTGGGAATAGCTAACAAGTGTCTGATTTGACATGTCTCACTCTGAAATGGAGCCCATACCTGACACCGCTTGGGTGACTGAGAACAAGAGACTAGATGGCCCAGAGGCCTGGGGTAAAACCAAATACTACTAGTGTTTATTGAAAGGGAGGGACAAATAAAATGACTCCTAATGATATTCTGCTTTACCCAGATCAGTGTCTTACTTAGCCATCATCAGAGAAGCTTCCTCCTGCAGCAGACAGGAACAGATGCAGAGACTCACAGCCAGACATTATGTGAAGAGAGAGTCCTTGGAACACACAGCTCTAAATGGGATAGCTGTCAAACCCCTTCCCTCAGTGCTCAGGGAACCCTGTGGAAGAAGATGCAGAAAGAGTATAAGAGCCAGAGGAGAAAGAGGACACCAGAAGAACAAGGCCTTCTGAATCAACTAAGCAAGGCACATAAGAACTCACAGAGGCTGAATCAGCAAGCACAGGGCCTACATGGGTCTGCACCAGGATCTCTGTGTATATATTATTCCTTCAGATTAATATTTTTATGGGACTCCTAAGTGCATGAACAAGAGGGTCTCTGATTCTTGTGCCTGCTCTTGAGACTCTTTTCTTTCTACTGGGTTGCCTTGTCCAACCTCAATGTCATGGTTTTTGATTTATCTTACTATATTTTATTTTTTTATATTTGGTAGTTATCTCTTGGAAGCCTATTCTTTTCTAATGAGAGACAGAAAGGGAGTGGATCCAGAGAGGAGGGGAAGTAGGGAAGAACTGGGAGGGGTATGGGGAGAGGAAACTGTAATCAGGGCATATTATATGAGAAAAGAATCTAATTTGAATAAAAGGAAAAAATTAAAAAAATAAACCTACAATAGAATGACATCAATGATGATTGCTTGCAATTATCATATTCCAGGTTTCTGTTCCAATAACCAAAGTATCAATTCTAGTAATCAGAATAATTCAATGGAATTGGTACTTCCATCCCCTCCTAGTGAACAGAGGAGGAAAGTGAAGTGCAGAGAACTAGCCTCTCAAGTTCATATGCAAATACTTGGTAGGAATGAGACAGGATTTATCTTCTCCTAGGCAAGTTCTAATTTATCTAAGCAATATTTTTTCATTGTCCAAAACAAGCAAAAATTTACAGGAAGGAGTGAGCAAATAAATGACAAGCAGAATCCTTGTCATCTATCTTCCAAGTACACTGATTCCATAAACGTCTATTAGCAGCTTCTAAAGCTCTAGTCATGACTGATAGACCATTCAACTAACCAAAGAGTTTTGTGAAAGTGCTATAAAAAAGACTGACTATACATTTAATTACTCTCCTGATGATCTCTCAAAAAACTATGGCCCGTTATGGGAGTATCTAATGGGTACACTAACCTACCTTAAATAAAATAAAGCAAATAAACAGAAACAGATAAATTATTTCACCTGAGATCTCATGTGTGAGTAAATTTTTAACTTACCAATGTACACAAGGTGAGGAGAAGATGAGGTAAAGTTGAATGTACACTTTAAAATTCTATTTTCAGAAGAGTATTAAGGACTATGATTATGCCAGTGAGTATAATTTTCACTCTGTGTATATCACCAAAGTCCTGAATTCCTTGAGCATCATGGCTAATTCATGAAGCCTATGATAAATGTACTGAAAACAAGAGTTTACATTGTGTTACACTTTTTATAGACTGTGGTGCCAAGATTCAAAAACTAATTTCATATATATGTATATTCTAAACTCTTATACAACATTCACCATGGAAATAGGGTCAACAATTGTGGACACCACTGTGTGAAATATTACTTAAAGAGAAGCCTGCCTGACTCTTCTATTCACCTTTGATGTGTATACCATCTTGAACCTCAAGGACTTTGCACAAAAAGAGTATATTCTCCAAGATGAAATTGAAAGTGATTGTGATACTTCTTACAGTACAAATAATTTCACTCAGGAAATGTCTAGGGTTTTTTTTTTTTACTTAAGACACAATATATCAACCTGGACAGGCATATTATACAAGATAATTCTCGTGAGACCCTAAAATTCTTTTCATCATCATAAAAAAGTGCTGTAAAAGGAAAAGTTACATGAGTATCAGAATGATTCAAATAGAAAAGTCCACTAAATTTCACTGGAAAGTGTCAAAATTCACCTCAAAATATCATCAGACATCCACACTTCCAGAGCCTTAATTTATATCACTCAAGGAGACAAAGAGATAATTCCCAGAATGCACTGTTAAAATTTAAAAAATATTCATCTTGTTAAAATTTGTCATCTTTGTGCTTTGAAACTTATTTCAATCACAGGAGAATAAGGCATTTTCTGTGTCTCATGGCAAGTGAAAACAATTCAATATATTCATTGAAACTAAAAATGTATGTCTTCATTCCTAAGAGAAATAAAAAACAAAATTATCTTAACAGAAGCTGTTGTGTTCAATTGAAACACCTCTCTTTTTCATTTATTGGTTATAGTATTTTTTGGTGTTTCATGTAATCTATAAAATGTTTAATATGTTTTTCCTTTTTTTTTACTAAGGCTCATAAGAACTGCTTAGAGATGAAGCTAAAAATGTTTGCTCTTAGAAACATTCACAGAAAATTTGATTTAGAGTACAAAGACATTATGACTTATCAAGTTGATTATGTGTGTTACCTGCTCAGTTTGTCACACTTTAACTGCTTTGGAATTGAGTATATGCAATGAAGATTACTGGTTAGTTTTGTCAATCTAACAAAAATCTTGACATATCTGAGAAGAGGGATCTCAATTCATGAATATGATTCCTTAAGTTTGTCTATGGGCATGTCTGTGGGTCATTTTCTTGATTGATGATTCAAGTAGCTGGGATCAGGCCAAAATGGGTAATGCCACCTCTGGAGAGGTGATCCTAAGTGGAATAAGAAAGCAAACTGAGTAATCTATTTGAAGAAAGCCAGTAAGCAGCATCCCTCTGTAGCCTTTCCTTCAATTCTTGCCTCCAAGTTCCTGCCTTGGCTACCCTACTTCATGGACTGTAATCTGTCCATTAAGCCAATTAAATCCTACTCTCCCTGTCTTAGCTACTATTCTATTGCTGTGAAAAAAAAAAAAAACAGGACAAAGCAACTTTTAAAAGATAGTGTTTAGTTGGAGACTTCCTTGTAGTTTTAGAGGATTAGTCTATGATCATCATGGAGAAGCAGAAGACCCATGATAACTGAGAGCTGATATCTTGATCTACAGGCAGACAGACAGAGAGAGACATACCGGGCCTGCCATGGGCTTTTGAAACCTTGAAGCTCATCCCAAGTGACATACCTTCTCTAACTAGGCCATCCATACTCCAACAAGATCATACATACTACTTCTTCCAAAACATTTCTACTAGCTGGGGATCAAGCATTCAAACATATGAGCCTATGGGGGCCATTTTCATTCAAATCACCATGTTCTCAAATTTTCTTTTGGTTATTTTATTTTTCACAACAAGAAAAACTAATCTAAGACAGGATTTGGTACCTGGAGTGGGGTGTAGCTCTAAAGAACCTGACCATGATGTTTTGGGAGTAACATGGAGGGTGTTGGAACTTTAGGCTAGAAAGTGATTGAATGTTGTATATAGAGCTTAATGGGCCATTCTGGTAGGATCCTGGAAAACTGTAGCACTGAGTACATGGACTGTTGTTTCAGAAGTAAGCAAGAAATTTAATAGTGGCTAGGCTAGAGGCCGTTAATGTGACATTTGGCTGATTTCTTCCCAAGTCCTAGATGAAGCAAAAAAAAAAAAAAAGTAATGGACTAACATCTTTGGTTGAAGAACTTTCAAAATCCCTAAGATTGAGTCTGTGGTATGATTATGATTGATAATGCTTATGTAGTCTACAGCGAAAAAAGACCAAGTGGGACAAGAAATGATGCACAAAATGTAAAGTCTGGAGAGAGATAGTTTACTGGGAAGCCTAATGTTACACTAAAGGAAAGTGCTTGAAGAGAGGCTGTAATTGTTCAGGAGATTATTGCCACTCAGGAGAGGCCTGCTGTGCACTGGAATAAAGGGAAATGACAGAGCTGTATAGGAAGAAGAAGTGGTATAGCTGAATGGAAAGAGCAAGTCAGATGACAGAGCAGCAAGGCAATAAAGATGTGGGTAGACAGGAAGTAACTCATATTTGGAGCTGAAGAGTTGGTGAGGTAAGGTTGGCTGGTGGCTTTCCCTATTTCCCCGATTTCTCTAAAGCTTTCACCCCTTGTAGTTGGCTCCGTGTTTTTTTATTTATTCATTTATTTTTTTAAATTTTTTTATTTTATAATTTAATTTAATTTTACACATCAGCCACAGATTCCCTTGTTCATAAGACCATTTAGAAATTCATCTACAGGGAAAAGTTTCCTCGGGGAAAGACTCTACCCGTATAAGCTCCTAGAAAGCAATTGCAAACAATTGCTGCTGCAGTTCAAAGGACTAAGGTCGATCCCAAGCTGGCAAACAAAGTTGATAATATTGCCCCTGTGTGCTCTAGAGTCAAAATGATGCTAAAGGAATGGGTTTGGGGATTCCACCTCCATGATTTCAGAGAACTTTGTGACCAGGAACCAAGTGACAGTGGATTTCCTGCATGAAGGTCCTGAGAAACAAATGCACGAAGCTGTGAAAGGATGCTGGAGACATGAGACATTTACCAAGGATGGCTATCTAGAACTGACCCAAGATAAGTATGTATGTTTCAGGCAGCAAAGCTGTAGGGGCAAAGCCATCTAAGCTCTCTAAACTGGATAATGATTTATAAAATATTTTGTTTGCCCTGCTGGGTTCTGATCTTAGTTTGGGCCACTATTTTCTCACTATGTCTCACTATTCCTCCCTTTTTGGATAGTAATGTATATTCTATACCATTATCCTCATAGTATGGAAAAGTACGAAATTTGCTTTGTGGTTTTACATGGGGTTACAATTAAGAAATCATTTTGAGTCTTTGAAGAGATTTGGGGCTTTGGGCTTTTAAATAATGTTGAAACTGAGAAAGACATGGGGATTTTTTGAAGTTGGACTCCATGCATTTTGCATTATGTATGGCAAGCCTATGGGGCCCAGGGGCTGGAATGTTGTGGTTTGAATGAAAAATGTCTATCATTGGCTCAGATATTCGAACACTTGGTCCTCAGTCAGTGACAGTTTGTGGAGGTTGTGGAACCTTTGGGAGGTGGAACCTTGCTCGAAGAACTACATCACCAAGTGTTGTTCTCAGTGTTTATAGGCACATCCCACTTCCTGTTGACTCTCTGCTTCATGCTTACAATTGAGACTATGAGCTCTCCTTCCCTGCCAAGACAAACCCTTATGCTTCTGAAACCCTAATTCCAAAAAAACTCTTCCTTCTCTATGGTGCCTTGGCCAGGATACTTTATCATAGCAACAGAAAAATAACAAATATGCATGTTTACTTAAAGATCTCTGTGTGTCAAGCTTTGTGTAAGTGATACGCAATAGGTAAATTTTAAATCACTATTCATTCTTTAAGACTGATGTTATTGACCTTCTGGTTGTCCAGCTACCATACCTGGAAGCCAAAGGCAACGGCACAAAGGCACTAAAAGGAAAGTTGATATTTTGGTCCTCGTGATACATATAAATCTGTCTTCCTAAGAAGCCACCTCATATTCATCCACTAAGTTAATGGAGAACATGTAATAGTCACCTTGTATAGTGTCTCTGAAATTTTCTGAGGTGAAATACAACTTTTATTTTTAATTTCAATGCACCATCTTACAAAACTTAACAATCATGAATGGTTTGGAAATTAAAAATTTGAAAGTGGAACATAATGCAAAGTAAATTATTATAACATTAGATTCAATAGGATTAAAATTATTCCTTCAATTGCTTTAATTGTTAACCATTACTATCAATTTTGATACATTACTTATCATGAGTCATTAAGAACAAATTCACAAATAAGGAGGAAAAACCTTTCAGGAGCTCACAGCTAGAGAAAGAAAGAGATTACTGGAAAAGCATTATAGAATTTTATGGCAATGTTATGCAAATATTGAAGCTTTGTCCTTATGGATAAAAAGTGAAGCTAATCGTCCTTGTTGTTTGATTTTTCTCTATAGTTTTTATCCCATCAAGGTTCATACAGGAATACATCCAGGGCTGAGTTCAGTAGACGTTGACATATTTCTGATAGAGGGCATCAAAAGGCAAAGTGACCATGTTTTCTTCCTCAGTTTTTATCCATTATTTTCTGAGACTGGTCTACTGCAACTTGTCACTTCCACTAGACTGCCTGGCCAACAAGCCCTGAGGATATTCCTGTTTTCACCTCCTCAGTGTGGAAGCTACAAGCACACTTCCATTACATCTGGTTTTTATGCGGATTCAGAATCCAAACTCTGGTCTGAATGCTTGTGCATCGAGCACGTTACCAATGGAGCCATTTCCCCAGCCTTGTGAACAGTTTTATTTGCGTTATAGTATTATGAAAAGTCTGTATTATTATTATTGTTCCAATTCAAGAGACGAAAACATCAGGACAGACAGAGTTTATCTATATTAGATATTCATCTTTGCTAGTGGTAGAAAAAAATGGGTAGTTTTTATTTTCATTATTTTTCAGACAGGAAAGTGAATAAGGGTTAAGAAAATCTCTCAATGCTTATCTCAACTAGAAAACGGCGGAGCTGGAATTTGCACTCAAGCCATTTGGTGTCAACCCATCTGTACGATTACTGTGCCAGACTATCATCGGATGAACAGCCTGTTCAGGTCAGTTACAAATAAATAAGAGGAAGTTAACGTTGTATGAAAAATTGGGCAATGAACCTAAACAGATGATTCACAGGACACCTCCTCCTTCTGTTTATTGACGTATTCATTATGTCCCCAGGTGAGGGCCTGAGCACCTTTCTGTGAAAGAGTACAAGCAGGTAAATCTGTGATTTTAGTTAAAAATAATAATCTTTAAACTGTATAAATATGATAATGGAAGTGCTACAAGTTCAGTTTAATGTCAAACTGAACATAAATTTTATTTAAAAGCATCTAATGGCAAATGCAATTCAAAAGTTGAGAACAGTGGTGTTTATTTTTTATAGGATTTTACAAATATTTTTATTGAATAATCATGCATTTCAATCACTTGGAAATTGCTGTAAAGTTTACTATGAAAGCACTGGTTATAACAGATTGAAATGAAGAAACTAAAGTCTATTCATTATTTTATACAAACCATTGATTTTTATTGCATTGGCAAAATAAAAATTAATATACAGAAAAACTATCAAGCACTTCACACAATGAAAAAGACAACACTAAAATGTTGTTTGTATATAATTCATTTGGAATTTTTTATAATTAATATAAAGGCTATTCCCTTCTAGTATCAACATTGAATATAAAATACATTGTAGACCTTCATTTCTGGGTTTAAGCTTTTAAGTTTATTTTTAACCAAAAGAAGATTTAAAAAAATGATATACACTGATGAAATTCCAGGTAACATTCAACATATGTGCACATCCTAAGTTTAAATCAGAGCAAAGGCATTTGTGTCCTTAAACCTTTATAATTTTACAATATTTTTATTTATTACATGAGACTATCATACATTTATATAATACATTTTTATCATACCTGTCCCTGACTCTACCTTCCCAATTCCCCCAGAACACCTCCCAATAAATCATCATTCCAATCTCATGAACTCTTCTTTTTTGTTTAATATAACCCCTTCAAATACAATTAATGCTGCCCACATGCATATGGGTAGGAGGTACCCACTAGAGGGAGTATGAGCAACTAACTATCAATGGTCACATCCCAAAGAAAAATGACTCCCCCACCCCCCAGCAGCTTGGGTGTGGAGCCTTACAAGCCCCTCTTCTACCATTGCAGGAATTTTCACTTCTCTGTGCTCATGATTGCAATACAAACCCAGTATTTCAGGGGATTCTTCCTCATTCTCCAGCTTTACATTCTTTCTCTCCCCTCATCCTCAGCCTTCCTCAAGCTTTTGTTTTGGGGAAAGGGGATTGATACAGGTTTTCTGTTTAAGACTGTGCACTCCAAGTCACTTATTTTCAGCACTTTGACCAGTTACAAGTCTACATTGACCATTGACCACTACATAAGAAAGCTTCTATGGCCAATGTTGAGAGCTGCACAAATCTGTGAGTATAATAATAAAATTTTAGAAGGGTATTCAACAACATGAGAATTTAGCAAAATAATAACATGGATTCCACTGTAGATAACATCCATACCTCTGGGCTTCTGACCAGGTTTATAATACAAGGCATGAATTCCCTCCTATGAAGAAATCATTGAATCCAGGCAGAAAATGATTGGTTATCCCAATAAACATCATGCCACTATCGCATAAACGGGCCAATCTTACTTGGCAGGTCAGTATTGTATCATGCAGGATCCAGTAATGGAAAAGACCATTTATGTTCCCCAGTCTGTCTGCTTAGTACTTTACAGAACTATGAAAGCTAGCAAACACAAGAGAAACTCCCCAATCAAAAATTGTTTTCCATCCATATCTATTCTCTGCTTAGACAGACTTGTCTGTACCCAACATTCTCTTCTCTTTACTTTCATTTGTATTCTCTTATCCCATTATCCTTGATGCACCACAATGGCCAATGGACCCTTTATTATTTATTCTTCTGTTGCTGTGATAAAACAAACAAACAAACATGACCAGGAGCAACTTATAGAAGTAAGAGTTTATTTTGTCTTAAGTGTCCAGACAGAGAGTCCATAACAGCAGGGGAAACATGGCAGAGGGTAGTTGGGACAAGAAAATGAGAGATTGTATTTTCAACTGCATGTCGTAAGCGGCAGGAGCACACTGGCAGCAGGGAAGGCCATGAACACTCAAAGCCTACCCTCAGTGCTGTAGTTATTCTGGCAAGGTGGCACTTCCTCAGTGTGCCATCACCCCCGAAATAACACCACCAACTGGGGACCACTTGTTCAGTGAACCTGCGTGCTATTTCTCATTTAAACCATGACAGCCCCTCTTCTTGTTTTCTAGCTTCCACATGAACTTCAAGTGAAACGTATGAAACTGAAGACTCAGCGTAAGGATTCTCACATGAGGGAACACACAGTTATTATGGGATTAGACTATATAGTTACTTATGTCAAAAACAGATGTCTGTTAGCAAAGCTCAGGGACCATGTATAAGTTAGTAAAAGGAAAGATTTTGTATTACTTAAGTAAACAAGATGGAAAACCCCATTTCTTCATATTGCTAAAGATACATACTCATTACTCAATAACCTGAAGTGATTATTCAACAAGTACTTGTGATTAAAATAAAAAGAAGATAAAAACCATCTTCTTAATAATTTGAAAATATACTCAAGTGAAAAATATTTAAATGTTTCTAAGTGGTCCTATGATCTATTTCAACTGTAACCGGGGCTAGAGCCTGAAGATATCAATGGTAATCAAGTCCTCAGTATCTGTTTGTCTAATTAATTTATATATCCTTTTTCTCTAATAGTTATACTTTCTTAATTATTAGCAAAATGGAGATAAAACGAGAAATTAGTCTTTGTAAAATAATGCTACCTTTCTCATCAGGCTGTCAGAATAGCTGACATAAACTGTCTTAAGGCTGCAAGGATGGAGTCTCATGGTTGCAGAGCATTCGGTTCATCATTATTTCTCAATTTCCATGCTAACAGACTTCCGTTTTTATAAGAAGTATCTATATTTCATAATTCTATCATAACTTTTTAGTCACACATCCATCCTTTTGACACAATACCTAGCAAACAATTGAAAGAGGAAGATTTCTTTTGGCTCTTCATTCCAGAGGCTTCATTGTCACTGTGTTGAGGTCGTGGTGGAATAAAGCATCTTACAATCCAGTAGTCATGAAGCAGAAATAAAGCCCACACTAGCAGGCTTTCTCTGTATTCCTAGCTGAATTGAGAATCCTCTCCACATTCCAGGCAATTCTCTCCTCTCAGTCAATCCTCTCTAGAAATACCTTTTCAAATATACACAGAAGTATCCTTTACTATCTCCAAGGCTCTTCTCAATCCAATCATGTTGAAGATGAAGATTAATCATCACACATATATAATTTTCTTAGTTATAAACTATTAGATTAGTGCAAAGAGAATGACAGCTTCAGACCATGAAATTTAAATTATTATAACTAGGCTAAAACACATCTGCATCAATCAAAATATGAATCATTACAATCAAGATATTTTTGCCAACAAAAATTAAGCTTGTTTTTTTCTATAGCACCCCAAAAATCACATGTACTTTGGTTCTCAGTAAACTCTTTAAAAGCATCATTTGCATCATGATGTATATGGAGTCTCTATCCCTGTACAACGTGTGGAGATGCTTGGGAAAAAAATAGGATCTTGTTGGCAAGAGATAGGGTGAATATGGTGGATAAGGAAAAAAAAAAAAACTTCAGAACCAAAGTCATTCAACTTTTGAAGTATTGATTGTCTAATTGTGGATGGGTGTTGTGGAGAACTGGGCGTTTTCTGCTGCAGTGTGCCTCGTGATTTGTTTTGCCTGCTTTCCAGACCTTTAGTGGATCAGATAGGCAGGCAGACACACAGTGACATTTGAAGGAAGGGCAGCTTTGGCTTTGGAGGTGTTGAAGAGCTTCTCGGTACAACCACTGAGATGACATCGCCAGCTGTCCTAAACAATCCACTGGTCGTTACACATTACAGTGTGACTCAGAAGTGGTTCATTGTTGTTCATAGATAAAAGAAAATGACAGTTAAAATGACAGTTTTAAAACCTGGTCAGCTCACGTGGCACACAAATACTGAGCTCCTTCCCCTTTCTGCTTTGCTGCATTTGCTGAAGACCTGTCAACGGCCCTCACTGAGCTCTTTGGCAAATCCCTATGTGGTGGTCAGGGAAGCGGCCTTAATCATTGCTCTTAATTAGTCATTGTCAAATTCTGGTGGCCAACTACTGTGTTCCTCATCCTCAAGGCTCTGTCTCCTTTGTGAAATGTCTTAAGCTACTGTACTCTATGTTAACTGGCAGTTCCTGGGCCAAATATCTTGTTGACATGGTGAGTTGTGCACGTCTTTACGACCCGTTTACAACCCTCGAGTTTGGTTTTTTTTGTCTAGTATCATTTCTATAGTATAAAAATGCACCCTGAGTAATGAGTCATTAGCAAAAGAAAGATAAATGTACATTAAAATGATGAATAACATAACAGCAGTTAATAAGAATGTATTCCAACGTTAAATGACAAATTTTAACAATGTAAAACCTGTAATTTCTTTTGTACTAACCTAATAGTTTGTAGTATTTAAATAAGATGTAAGTATTTTTGATTTCTTATCCAATGTCCAAATTTATTGCTTAACTACACACTATTTTGATAAGAGAGGGGAAAAAATCACTGAATTTTAACTTCATTTATGAGTGTGTGTGCGTTAATGTGAGAAGAGTGCCTGTGTGAGCACACGTGTGGAAATCAGAAAACAGTCTTAGGTGTTTATTATGAGAAACCCTCCACCACTTTTTTGGAGGCAGGGTGTCTCACTGGCCTACCACTACACCAAGTAAGCTGTGCTAATTGGCCCATAAACATCAAGGGTCCTCCAGGCACTACCTCCCATCTCACCACCACACAGACTACAAGAATATACCACCATTCCCAACTTTTTACGTAGGTTCTGAGAATCTGATTTCAGGTTTTCATGTCTACCACGCAAGTGGTTTACCTACAGAGCCCCTTTCCCTTTCCTTGACATGGATTTTTAATACTATTACACCATTGCAATACTTTAATGCATTATTCTTGGGCTAAAGGTGTATAGAAATTTATTGAGACATCATTTTCAAGGTAAAATGCAGTTCATTTGGTATGGACATATTCACATTGTTATTCACTTGAGACTCTCAGATAAAAATTTTATTGAATCATTTAAATAATGTGCTTAGCATATCCTTCATAGTTAACAGCTAGTTCTTAATACTATCAAGTGGTTAATTATATTAATACCTACTTTCCTTTCAAAAGCATTATGAAAAAAAGGTCCTTTTTAAAAATGGTACTCTTATTAGCTATTAGGGAAAAAGCTAATTTACTTTCCATTATATTTTACTTGAGTTTCACACACACACACACACACACACACACACACACACACACACACACACAAAAAAAAAAACCCAAGGAAATTATTGTTCTTGTTTTGTATTCAATGGTTGTAACTGTTTTTAAATGAAGAATTATTTACTACACAAATGTGAGTATTTTCATGTTTCTGATTATGACTAGAAAAAAACATAACACTATGCCATAAACATTATTTATTTTTACTGTAAAATATATTTATGCTCATCTTGATGAGGATAATTTCATAGCTACCTTATTTTTAAAGTATTTATTACAGAGATTTATAACTCAAGGACTATATTTTATTTATTTACAAACTGTGAGTGTAGTGGGGCTTTCATGTCATACTTTCTTAGACCGCCAGCCCCCAAATAATGACATGGAGGCATATTATTAATTATTAAAGCATGGCATTAGTTTATTCTTGTTCCCTACTAGCTCTTATAACTTAAATTAATCTTTTTTTAATTAAGCCATTTGACTTTTTTTTTTACCTCTTCTCCATTCTGTATGTCTCCCTTTTTTATCTTTTCAGAAAAAAATCCCTGAATCTAACCCCCTTTGTTTAGTTTTCTCTCTGACAATAACCAATAACAACTTGCAACCAATCTCCCTAAATGGTGATAAACATCTATAACCCATTGAACAACCAAAAACTACCCACCCCACCTCTTTGGAATGTGAGCATCATGTTGTTAAAATGACTTCCTGTTGTCTGGGTCTGACAGCATCCTTAGGGGGCCCTGATAAAATTGAGATAATGGTCCCTCACATCCTGGGAGAGCTAGCTGTATCATTTGTTGTTTAGTTCTTGTGTAATGGGTAAGTGCAGGGCTTATCTGAAGTCCTGGAGAGAGTAGTCTGTGAGGCTGGACCCACTTAGCTAGCAGCTTTGAAGTTGTCCTGCATGCAGATTTTTGAGGAAACTGCAGCAGAGGCATTCTGAGAGGCTGGATCACCTGGGCTACTTGTCCTCATTGGTGTCTTGTCCTTTTTCTTTCTGAAAACATACAGACTTTTAAAGGTAACATACATATCTGCATTAACTCAAGTATGGAATGTGCAGTATGCACAAATCAGCTAAAATTTATTTTTCTGTTCTATGTTTGAGCAAGTAAAAGGCATCTGTCAAATATATGAATCCATAACCAATGCATAACCAAACTGATATAAATCTCCATCCATGCCATATGAAAGGATGGCATGTAATAATAAGTCATGAGGACTCTGTAGCCATTAAGATCTATCATGTCTCATCCAGTCTCAGAGCTGTTCTTGTAGCAGAGGGATCAGCTCATATGTCACCTGTCTTGTAGTTTTTCTTGGTTTCTTCCTTCATGTCTGCAGCCAAGATTTTCAGAAGGTCTCCCCGAATCATATCTGGTCTTTATTAATCTTAGAGGAATCCATAGCATTTGTTTCCTGTGGAAACAAAGGCATCATTTGTCTTCCAACACAACACATTTTCTGCCTTTCATTCTAAAGTTAAGATATTTTTAAAATATACAGGCTGGTTTAATTCAGTGTTTTTTTTTCCCCCACAATCCATTATCTCTTAGAAACTGACATTTTTGTCCACTAGCATTTTAAAAATTCAAAATCAACAAAGCACCATACAGGAAGGATCCAGATGTCCTGTGTATTCCCCATCCTTACGTGGCTTATTCTTTTTATATTACTTTACTCCTTTAAAAAGATTTTCTTTTATAATTTGTAAACTAATTTTTTTCTATGACTGTTTATACCCATTTTCTTTAGCACCTAAGCACATTTTTGAGCATGCTATATCTATTAAAAAGCTATTAAAAGGTTTTCTTTTCTTCTTTTTTCTGTATCTGTTGAGTTTCTACCTCCATATTAGTCAAACCTTAAACAGCAGGACCACCCACCGCATGGCTTTGCTGCCACTCTAGTGTCCATGAGAGCCAAACCTATGTCCATGGGCATCTGGTAGGAGCTGCATTACCCACCTCAGGTCTGGGAATTTGTTGAGCCCATGCTACCTGATGGTAAGTAGCCACTGTTCAAGTGCTAGGCTGAACAGCAAGGCCTCTTAAAGGAGTCGAGCCTCTCTATGCCACAAGCAGCAAGACTGCATGAGTGACTGTGGTTACTAGGAAGATGTATCCAGCTCCATGTTTAGAATGTCTCTTTTCTTCTTTGCTTTTGTCGGCTCTATGTGGATACACATGCAGCACATTGCGTTGAGTACCAACTGTAGTTGGACTTTCTCATCGGCCTTTTTTAAGGACCTCCAGCTCCCCAATAATGATATGGAGACTTATTATTAATTATGAAAGCTTAACATTTAGCTTAGGCTTGTTCCAAACTAGCTCTTATAACTTAAGTTAATCTGTTTTTATTAATCTTCATTCTGCTATGTGGCTTTTTACCTCTGCTCCATCTGTACATCCAACTTGCTCCATGTCTCATGGGCATCTTCCCATTCCCAGATCCTTCTTCCGAGTTCCTGTCTTGCCCATAAGTCTTGCCTAACCTCTCCTGACTACATATTGTCCTTTCAGTTTTTTTTATTAAACCATTCACAATAATACATCTTCTCATAGTGTACAAATATCCAGTAACATATGAGTTTTTCTAAAACTGCTTGTTAGTTCTGATACAACAAGAACCTAATTTCTAGAATCTGATAATGGCACATGCTGCTGTAAATCCATTCTGTGCCCAATGCTCAAAACCTCCAGTTTCTTTGCTCTGTCTTTAATCCCATAACATGCATCTTTATTTTCTTTCAGAAGTTGTCTACAACATAACCAATGTAAGTTATATGAAATCTCTAATTCTGTCATCTATACAGTACCTTAAATCTGGATATTTGTTGATGGTTTATATTAGCAATTCTCTTAGTTTAATGGACTACACAGAACCCCTCAATATAGTCACTGACTCTCATTATGCAGAGAGAGTTATTTTACATATTGAAACTGCTGAATTTATTCTTGATAATACAGAATTAACTTCATTATTTATACAATTACAGGAAATCATCAGAAATAGGGAGCATACTACATATATAACACAAACAGATCCCATACATGGAGAGCTAATCAAACATAGACTTCTATGCCTCATGCCCAGAAGTCTGACTCAGCAGTTCTGGAGCAGGTTCCAAAAATATTGGTGCCTCTGAGAGACAACTTCTTGAATATAACACCAGTAGCACAGACACTGAGAGCAACAATTAATAAATGGGACCTCCTGAAACTGAAAAGCCTCTGTAAGGCAAAGGACATGGTCAATAAGACAAAAGGACAGCCTACAAAATGGGAAAAGATCTTCACCAACCCCACATCTGACAGAGGGCTGATCTCCAAAATACATAAAGAACTCAAGAAACTAGACATCAAAATATCAATCCAATTTAAAAATGGGGTACAGATTTAAACAGAATTCTCGATAGAAGAATCTCAAATGGCCAAAGATACACTTAAAGAATTGTTTGACATCCTTCCATCAGGGAAATGCAAATCAAAATGAGATACCATCTTATACATGTCAGAATAGCTAAGATCAAAAACACTAATAGCAGCCTATGTTGGAGAGGATGTGGAGTAAGGGGAACACTCCTCCACTGCTGGCGGTAGTGCAAACTTTACAACCACTTTGGAAATCAATATGGCAGTTTCTCAGAAATTTGGCAATCAATCTACCTCAAGACCCATCTATACCATTCTTGGACATATACCCAAAGGATGCTCAAACATAGCACAAGGACACTTGCTCAACTATGTTCATAGCAGCATTATTCATAATAGCCAGAACAGTGAAGCAATCTAGACACCCCTCAATGGGAAAAATGGATAGAGAAAATGTGGTACATTTACACAATAGAGTATAACTCAGCAGTAAAACAACAATGACATCAGGAAATTTGCAGGCAAATGGATGGACTAGAAAAAATCATTCTGAGTGAGGTAACCCAGACCCAGAAAGACAGCATGGTATGTATTCACTCATAAGTGGATATTAGCTGTAAAGTAAAGGATAACCAGGCTACAATACACAGCCCCAGAAAAGCTAGGTAACAAGGAGGGCCCAAAGTGAGATGCATGGATTTCCCTGGGAGGGGGGAATAAAAGAGATCTCCTGGGTAAACTAGGGGAGGGGGGTTAGAGAGGTAGATGTATGGGAACATGAGGGATCAGGTTGAGGAGGTTGGGGAGGGACAGATGGGAAGCATAATGAAAGTGATATCTTGATGAGGGGTATTTGGGGGTTAGGGAGAAACCTGGTGCCAGGGAAACTCCCAGAAATTCCCAAGAATGACCCCAGCTAAGACTCCTAGCAATAATGGAGAGGGTGCCTAAACTGGCCTTCTCCTGTAATCAGATTGGTGACTATCCTAATTGTCATCAGAGAGCATTCATCCAGTAACTGATGGAAGCAGATGCGGAGATCCTCAGCCAAGCACTGGGCTGAGTTCTAGGAGTCCTGTTGAAGAGACAGAGGAAGTATTGTATGAACCAGGTGTGGTCAAGATCATGACAGGGGAACCCACAGAGACAGCTGACCTGAGCTCTTGGGAGCTCAGGAACTCTGAACTGATAGCTAGGGATCCTGCATGGGACTCAACTTAGACCCTCTGCATGTGTTTGACAGTTGCGTAGCTTGGTCTGTTTGTGGGGCTTCTAGCAGTAGTATCAAGACATGTCCCTGAGGTTTGAGTTGACTTTTGGGAACCCAATCCCCAATCTGAATTGCATTGCCCAACCTTAATGCATGGTGAGGAGCTTGGTCCTGATTCAACTTAATGTACCATGCTATGTTCAAGCCCATGAGAGGTCTGCCCCTTTCTGAATGGAGACAGAGGAGGAACAGGGGGTGGGTAGCACGAGGTGGGAGATGGGAAGAGAGGAGGAAGGGAAAACTGTGGTCAATACATAAAATAAATGAAAAAAATTTAATTAAAAAAGAATATTGGTGCCTCAAAAGTTCCCAAGTATAATGATACAGACTGAAAGACCACATCAGATTACTACTAACAGCCATGTAGGTTTCTCAGAGAAACCTCAGATCTCAGATTGTTCTTGTATAGTTTACGTTCCTTTAAATCCACCTCTTCAGATTGTATTTCTTGCCTGTTTTGTTGGTGGTGGTGGTGGTGTGGGTGTGGTTTTGTGTGTGTGTGTGTGTTGGGGGGGGGGAGGCTGTATTCTTTCTATCCACTACTTGTTGCTCTTTCTAAAAATTTTCCGTTTTCTGTTTTTAACTTGATCCCTCTTCCTTTCTTAGAAAATAAGTACATAACCATACTGAATAAAATATGTGTCTCTAAAAACCAAGTTTCAGTGGGAAGAGCTCCCAGTCCACAGCCTATCACAGAAGCCCCCAGCTACTCTATTATTTCGACACTTCCTTGAAGGGATGCTTTGTTCAAAACTCACTACTTACTCCAGGAATTGTCTGTTGCTTATTGAACATGCTCCATTAACTTTTTGTTTGTTTGTTTTTCAGATGAAATTATATTGAGCTTTCTAAAGGAAGTAGAACTAAATAATTCTGTTTAGAAATTACCATGTGATGTCTAATTTGCTTTGAAAAATTCTAGTAAACTATGAAGTGCATTTTCAAAGGTACATTGAAACACCTATGCTTTCTTCTTTCATCAAACACTCTGTAAGATTTTAATGGTTATGCTTAAACAATCCCTAACATACAGAAAGTTTTATTTTCATCCTTCCCACATCTCCTCTGCTTCAGTGACAACATTTCCCTTTATCCTTCTGCAGTAAAGACCTAGTTTGGGGGAAAGACACCTTATTTAGATATCTTTAAAATGAAGACAATACTTGTGAAGTGTATGTGTTATATTTCTCACTTAGAAAATATCACAGACTTAGAACATCATAAAACTTATAATTTTGGTGCTTTTAAATAAAATTGTTAAAGGCCAAAATTATTTATCTCAGCATGAATATTTAACTGAAATTTTAAGGACTAAAATTATTGGCCTGTGAAATGTCCTGTCATCATTGGAAATTGTTGGAGGTGTTTGAACATGTTTTCAGCTTCTCACTATAATTTCAACTTTCTTATTTTATATTTCTGTAACCCATAGGTATAAGAAATGTTTGTGATAGATCATATGTGAAAATCATTACAGGTCTTGTGTAAAAAAAAAATGTATTATATTGCTTCTGCCTACAAATCTACTAAAAATTATCTGTTTCTTCCTCAAGGTCATTGTCTTAGTTATTTTTCTATTCTCTGACAAAGCACCAAGACCAAGGAAACTTATAAAAGAAAATGTTTATTGGGGAACAGCTTACAGTTTCAGAGGGTGAGTTCATGACCATCATGTAATGAAGCTTGGCAACAGGCCAAGAGACATGGAGCTGAAACAGTAGCTAAGAATTTTTACCCTTAATCATTCTTTTTTTATTATTAATTAATTAATTTTTTCATTTATTTTTACATCCTGATCACAGTTTCCCTTCCCTCCTCTCCTCCCACACCCTCCCCTGCCTCCCTTCTACATCCCCCTCCCCGCTGGACTCCTCCTCCATCTCCACTCAGAAAGGAGCAGGTATTTCATGGGCATCAACAAAATAAGGCACATCAAGTTGAGGCAGGATCAAGCTCCTCCCCTGCATCAAATCTAGGTGAAGAAACCAAGCATTGGGAATAGGTTCCTAAAAAGTCAGCGCAAGTGCCAGGGACAGGTCCTAAACCCACTGCTAGGAGCCCACAAGCTACACTAATTGTCATCAGAGAGCCTTCATCCAGTCACTTATGGAAACAGATGCAGAGATCCATAGCCGAACACTGGGCTGAGCTCTTGGAGTCCTGTTGAAGAGAGGGAGGAGAGATTATATGGGGGGCGGTGTCAAGGTCAAGATGGGGAAACCCACAAAGACAGATGACCTGAGCTTGTGGGAGCTCAGGGACACTGAACTGACAGCTAGGGAGCCTGCATGGGACCAACTTAGGCCATCTGCATGTGTGTGATAGTTGTATAGCTTGATCCTTAATCATTCTTAATCCATGAATAAGTGGCTTAGGGAGAGGAGAAGGGGGGGCAGGACGAAGAGGGACAGAGTGAGTAAAGAGAGAAAGCAAGAAAGAAGGCTACCTAGGAATGGCATAAGCTTTTGAAACCTCAACACCCACTCCCAGTAACATATGTCCTACAATAAGGCCATACTTCTTAATCCTTCCTAAGCAGTTCCAGTAACGGGAGACTAAGTGTTCAAATATATGAGCCTAGAGAGTCATCATTCCTTCAAGTTCCTTTCTCACGACTGAGGCTCCATTAACATTCTTAACACACCATATCTGGTACCTGGCCTGACTGATTGTTGCCTATACTTAGCAAACTATTACTACACATTTTTATATCAAATCAGACTTTCTAGATCTCTTTTTGTGCTATGAATACTTTTTGGAAGATTAACTACATTTTCTTTTTATTAGACCCAGGGAAATTGTTTAGAGAGAAGTTAATTAACCTACTCTAGTTAACTCTAGCGTTGTGGGGGTATTTGTGCACTGTGTGAAGGTGTCTTGCTGTGATTGGTGTAATAAAATGCTGAATGGTCAATAGCTAGGCAGCAGATATAGGCGGGACTTCTGGGCAGTTAAAGGAAGTAAGAGGAGGAACCGAGGGGCAGGAGAGACAAAAAGACACAGAGAGGAAACAGGAGGTACAAGATGGAAGAGAGGTAATGCCATATGATAGAATATAGATTAATATAAATGGGTTAATTTAAGTTATGAGAGCTAGTTAGAAACAAGCCTAAGCTACAGGCCAAGCTTTCATAATTAATAAGAAGTCTCCATGGTTTATTTTGGCAGGCTGGTGGCCAACAAGAAACTACTGCTACATTCTACTCATTGTTTGTGAAGTACCTCTGAGTTAAGATTTAGGGTTCCTTAAAGTATTTTTTAAAAAAATGATAGCAAAACAAACAAACAAAAAACACACTATTTTATATAAAGAGAGCAACAACAAAGATAAACACACTGAACTGAACTGTTTGATGACAAAAATTCTCTATTGTTGACCTTGGAATCACCAAGGCTGCAGATATATCTGTCACATATAGAAACCTTTTTAACAAAGATTGAAATCTTTTTTTTAAAACTGGGCATGGGTATGTATATATCTTCAATTTCTACCTCATGAATTTCAATTTAGCAAATAAATGCTATGTATTCTCTGTGCACGTAGTATTATGCTAGCTACTCAGCACTGAAAGAAAAAAAAATATGTAGTCCTTATACTCAAGAACTTTGAAGTTCCCTGGACATTTGAAAGAGTAAGTTGGCAATGAAAATGCAGTGCCAACACTATGATGATAGCAGAAGAGTATGATTCTAAGAGAACATTTGAGACACACACTTGAGTTTTAGGCCAGCTTCATGGAAGACAAGAAGGAATGTGCTAGAAAATTGAAAAATAGTGTGTACCTCTGGGCGGGCGGGGAAACAGCATGTACAAAAGCCTAAGTTACTAGGTGTAGACAGCTACAGATAGTCTTAAATATGTTCAAAGAGATATTGCAAAGAGACTCTGATTAGAGATAAATCCAGAGAAGAAAGCAATGCAATGCTGAAAAATCTCCAGCTGGGCTTGGTAAATCATGCTTCTCATCCCAGTGCTATGTAAGCCTGAGGCAAGTGGAATGCTGTGATTTTAGGGCCAGCCAGGACTGCATAGAGACCTACACAAGTTTGGAATACAGTCTGAGAACTTGCTTAAACCCTGCCCCCAGTAAAACCATCTGAAAATGGAGGTGATATAGTCAGATGCCAAACCTAGAGATGTCCATTCTTTAGGATATAGTAAAGTATATCACATAAAAATGCAGAGAAAATAGACAGTTGAGTATATTTTAACTGATGAAGAAATGAATTATGTGCATATGAACTGAGTTATGTTTTCTCACATGTAATAAATTATTTGTCAATAATTTTGCTAGATATGTTCCAAGGACAGGTAGGGAGTCGAGAGAATATCCGTCTTGTGAGAGAAAGTAGTAGAAGAAAAGATCTGTCAGTGAGATGAGTGAAAATACTGTTAGAAGTCTTATGAAGTAGCAACTGTGAAAATAGCAAAAGAAGGTAGAATATGAGATATTGTGTGCACACCTTTAATCCCAGTACTCTGTAGGCTGAGGCAGGTGGATCTCTGTGAGTTAGAGGTCAGCCTGGTCTACAGAGTGAGTTCCAGGATATAGAGAAACCTTGTCTTGAAAAACCAAAAAAAAAAAAAGAAAAGAAAGAAAGAGAGAGAGAGAGAGAGAGAGAGAGAGAGAGAGAGAGAGAGAGAGAGAAAGAAAGAAAGAAAGAAAGAAAGAAAGAAAGAAAGAAAGAAAGAAAGAAAGAAAGAAAGAAAAGAAAAAGGAATGAGGCAAAGCTTTTTGAAGCCTAGTCTTCTTAATTGTATTCTACTTAGAGCATGCATGGTCTTTACCAACCAACATGTAAGGTCCAGGAGGGCAAGGACTAATTCCTTCCTCTTCACTGCACCCTGCACAGAACCTTGATAGACCAGATTCTAATGAAAATGTGCAGATCACTCACCACAAAGGAGAGCAAGGCCATATTTGGAATTAATCATATGTTGTTTTATCCCTTTGAATTTGAAATTATGTAATCCAATGCGTCCTGAAGCAAAGCTTTCAAGAATGAATCTGAACAGAAAATAGGTGACAGAGATGAAGAGTACAAGCTTTCTTTGTCTATGATTACAATTGAAAATAATGCAGAATGAGAAAGATTGGGGTGCTTTTCTTGTATGTGTTATCATTTATTTTGATGCTTCTAAAAATCCCCATATAAATTTTGGGTTCCACTCAGTTATTTTTATTTGCAAGCACTGTGATTTGTCAAGGCAAATTATAGCACATGCTTTCCAACATAAGTAGTGTTTACTTAAAATAGAATCCATAAGAGATATTAATTAATGTAGCTACATTTAATTTGATATTACTGCAGTTGCACTGAACTCTCACTTTGTAGAGACGAGTGTTGGACAGACATTTGAGGATTTGTTACTAAGAGCAACATAGGATGCACCACAGAGGTGGTGATCCAAGAGAAAATGTTTAAATTCACTACACTTAATCATCTAACAAGATCAATATCATTCTTTATATTCTTATTTACTAATTTATTCTTGTGGTAGTGGATATCAAGCCCAGGGCATTATACATTTTAAGCATGTGCTCAACCATGCTAAGTGTACACTCAACTACTTAGCTACATTCTCCAATTTGCTTCTCATCTAAACTAAATCACACTCACCAAATCCTGTGACATAAACAATGCTTGTGGCCAGTACCCAAAATCTAAGATCATAACATTCTCTTCCTTTCCTTTCAAGTGGCAACATAGCTATATCCTACATAGGTATGCACAGGGGCTTGTTTCCAGGTAATTATAGATCCTGTCAAATAGCCAGTAAATATTAATCGTCACAATAACAATCAATACTTAGGACACAAAAAGGAAAATTGTTATGTGCTATCAGTGGAAATGTAAATTATACATCCACTATGGGAAACAATACAGAGATTCTCTCAAAACACTAATAAACAGAATTACCTTAAGATTCTACAATGCCACTACTGGGTATATAATAAAGGATGACGACATTGTTATAACAAAGACATTCTTGCACCCCATGTATATTGAAGCACTATTCACATGCATTCAACTATGGTATCTACTTAGTGCCTACAGTGGATGGGTAGATAAGGAACATGTAATTATATATCATGGGATACATATAAAGATATATGAAATCCTGTCTTGTATAGAACTAGAGATCCATTATGTTAAGGTGAAATACACTAGATACAGAAAGACAAACACCACATGTTCTTACTCCTTTGTGGATACTAATAAGTCAGTCTCATAGAAGAACACAGTGGAACAATATATTACTGAGATGTGCAGGAAGAAAGGGGACAGAAATAAACTTAATAGGGCACACAAAAATACTGCATAGAGTTAGAGATGAAGCTTGGTGATACAATGCTTGCCTAGTATGAACATGCATGCAAGAGATCCTAAATTGTATCTCCAGCGCCATAAAAATAAGTAAATCCTCAGAAACAACAGGGTACCTACAGGTTTAAACAACCCATGATACATTTCAAAATGATCAAAGAGTACAAATATATCACCAGCAGCTAAAATGATTAATGTTTGAAGAGACAGAAATGCTTAAAACTATGATTTGAGTAGCATGCATTACGTGTATGTGCTAAATTACTGTAAAGATGCACAAATACTGTCTCAATAATAAAAGGTCCCTAAATTCCCTATTAAGCCTGAAGACTAGACATTTCAACTTTTCTTTATCAATATCAGTTGCCTTGCCTGATTTGAAAATTTGGGTATGCTTTTATTTATGAGCTCATTCTGGCTCTCTTTGCCTGGCAAGAACACAAACTCTAGATGTGACACATTTCTCCAGTGCCTAGACGTTGGCAACAATGGGGGGGGGGAGGTTAATTTGCTCTCTAAGACTTGGCTTCTACGTTTTTTTATGTGGAGGCTGATCCTTTCTCATGACTAGGGTTTCATGAATGCAAAATGATACGGTTCTCCTGCTTAACATGTTTCTGTAAAAAGGAAATCAAGAAACGCTCAGTGTTATTACTCGATCCTTACTGATTAATCTTTCTGTGATTTTCACATTCCAACATCATCCAAGCAGTCCATTTGCAGAGCAGTTAGACATTTTCTCACTCATTAAAATCATCACTTAAATCATCTTCATTACTGTAATCAGTGCCAACACTAAAACATTGTAAATTCCATTAAGAATTCAAACTTTCACAAAACTTCAGCTTTTATTTGAACACAATGAATAATTTCTCCATTTCTAGGTCAACACATCTTATAAGGACATAGCCAGTGATGTTAGTAAGGACTCTTCATTTATATTAATATGTTCCTTTAGTTTTGTTTTGTTTTGAGACAAGATCTCACTATGTAGCCTTAACTGGCCTTGAACACAGAGAGATCTGCCTGCCTCTACCTACCTAGTGCTGGATTAAAAGCATGCTCCATTTATTTCCTGCCAATATTATCTTAAAGCACTATACTATAGCAACAGAGAACAAACATTCATAAAACCACACAAAATGGTGCCATATAGTGCCTTGATTATCACAAAGCAATCCCTCCCATATAAATACCATAAACTCCCTTCAATTTACATCTTTACCAGTTCAGTAGTTTAATGCAGAGGTTCTCAATCTTCCTAATGCTGAGACCCTTTAATACAGTTCCTCATGCTGTGGTGACCCCCAACCATAAATTATTTTATTGATACTTTATAGCTGTAATTTTACTACTGTTATGTTATCATAATGTATATATCTGATATGAGACCGCTGAAGAAGTCATAACCCACAGGTTAAGAACCACTGGTTTAGTGTAAACACTATTATCAGGATTTTTCTTTATGTTAGTACATTTTTGTCCTGTGTGTAGGATAGCTTTGTTTATCTAAATCCTTAAAATATTTTCCTATGACATCTAGAAAATACTAGCTTGCCCTCAGATTTTTAACTAAGATTCATCTATACTGGATTTGGGTCTGAATGTTTTGGTTTTGGATATTACGTTTAGAACTGTTCATTTTCCCATGTTGGAATTTCCTAGTGACCTTCGTTATTTAATGTAGCAGCCATTTTCTTTCGATTCCATAGAACTCTTCATCTCCTAAATCAAGCCATGCAGAGATCATCTGTTATACTGATTTTTCTGTTTTACAAGTTTGCCAATATTGAACTATCTCAAATAATTAAGCATTATGATAAGTTTCATGTATTGTTCAGACTTTCAGCTTTAAATTTTGTAAGTCCACATGGATAATTTTGATCCTTTGTATGTCTATGTCTGTTTTCCAATAAGTCATCACTCTGCTTATAAGAAGTAACTTGTGCAGGTTAGATTTGGGGCAACTTGACATAATCTAGAGTCATATGGGAAGAGGGAACCTTATCAGAGTAAATGCTTTCATCAAATTGGTCTGTATCAAGATTGAAGCTTCTTCTTCTTCTTCTTCTTCTTCTTCTTCTTCTTCTTCTTCTTCTTCTTCTTCTCCTCCTCCTCCTCCTCCTCCTCCTCCTCCTCCTCCTCCTCCTCCTCCTTCTTGATTAATGATGTGGGCAGGCACAACCTTCTGTGGGGCAAAGTGCCACTCCGAGGCAGGTGGTCTTAAATTGTGGAAAAGAACAAGTGGGCAAGCCAACGAGCAGATTGCCTTCATGGTTTCTGCTTCTGCTGCCATTTGAATTCCTGCCCTGACTTTCTCAGTGCTTGACTGTGATCCAGAAATCTAAGACAAATGAACTGTCTCCCCCCGAAGTTGCTTCTGGTCATGGTCTTTATCACCGCAATAGACAGCAAGCTAGGACATACTCTGATGATCTGATATCATCTTATTGAGAGTGCATTTGATCTGTTGGTCAATTTAGAAAAGATAGAACCTTTGAAAATTCTAAACTTTGTTTTAAAATGTGTGCATATGCATTCAATTGTTAATACTTTACATTTTCTTTTATTTCTTCCTATTTTATTTTATGTTTTTGTTTGTCTGTTTGACCTAGGGTTCCACAATGTAGCGTAGGCTGGCCTTTTATGTGTTATATCATGCAGGACTACTTTGAACTTGTGGCAATCCTTACGTCTCAGCCTTTCAGGGCATTACAAGGGTATACCACTACATCTGGCTTTAAATTTTACATAATTTCTCACACTAATTTTACAGTTGGGAAAATATCTTTTTTCATATGACATTCCTGTTGTAGGCAACAACAAATACAATAAAATTTAAAACTTTGGGGGCACAGTGTAAATGTTGGATATAATGCTATGTGTGTACTGTACCTGCACATGTCCTCTGAACATACTCCAGGAAAGACTGCTGACAGTCTCCTTTTACAGTTGAGAAAATGCATCCAGGTACTAATTTTTCCTTTCCCAAAATACCCTTGCTCAAGGCTGGGGTGGGAAGTATAAACAAAGCCTATTATGATGCTTGCTGTTTCCCAGGTTTAACCTGTTGGTGTCGTATGTTGTGAACTTCCTTGCTTCAAATGACCTTGCCATCAAGCCTTCTTTTTTTTTTTTTTTGAATTTATTTTATTTTATTTTACAATATAATTGAACTTTACATATCAGCCAT